>KE792388.1:28464-41779 GCA_000465285.1 Eidolon helvum | reverse complement strand
ACATATATATATATTTTTTTTGCAATGGTCTAGGTAGAAAACTATTGATATAATCTCTTTTTAAATGGAGTTAACAAAATGAATGGTGACACAGTTGATGTGATCATTATCAACACCTTAACAAAGGATCCTGATTGCTACAGCTGCATGGATCACATGGTCTGTATCCATCATTAAAGAAATCAAAGTACTCATTACCCATTCCAGTTTGGCTGTTGCCTCTAATTTGGCCACAACTTCATCTACAACATTTACCTGAAAACTGAAAAAAAGTATGTAACTTTAGAGGGGTGAACTGTGTGGTTTATTATGCCTCAGAATATGTTCCAACTTATAAGAAAACTGGCATAAATTTCTTCCTAAATAAATGTAGCTTTAATGTTGGCTATTTACCAGTCTCATAAAACTAACATTTTTTTTTCCCAATACCCACAGGAACATATTTAACAAATGAAGCTAAAGGAGCTGAAGATGCACCAGATGCTGACACAGCCATTATCAATGCTGAAGGCAGCCAAGTCAACGCTGAAGAGAAAAAAGAGTATTTCATTTAAAATGCAGGCCAAGATTCTGAGTTTTACTTATCAAGCTGGTTGATGGAGAAAACTGGCTATCATCTTTCAGAATTCATTACTCCCATCTTCTGCTACCTTTATTAACTTCCACACCATACTGCTATCAGTAGCCAGTGTATACCAACAATCAGCTGTCAAAAGCATTATTCTTTAATTACTGTACCATTCATAATGCAGGACATTTCTTACTGCCTAAATTCCACACCATTCCTCTTTTAACATACAGTGCTTGAATATACAGCCTTAACAATGTTAATCATCTCCTTGGATCATGATATTGAATTGTTTTTATACATTGAAAAAAATGTATGCAGAGTCCCCCCTTTAAACCATAGACTGTGTCAGTTTGTCATTGAACAGGTTTCACAAGGAACGGGATTAGATAAAGAGCTAATGTGCTTAAATTTTATCAGACATTAGAGGTTTACAATGTTTTCTACATGTCTCTCTTCAAAGACATGTTTAAAAAGATGCCCTAGGACACACCAACTGAAAACACTGTAGTATAGATTCTGGAATGTTTGAGATATACTGGTAAAGCTGTATCAGTTTGCTATCTAAAAATATAGTACTTGATACAGGAGCCATGTGTATGAATTGCAATCATGTCATAATATCTTTATGTAATTATATAGATCCCACCATTAGGTTATTTTAGCTTCATTTACCAAAAATTGTTAGATACATTTTACTGCTTTGTAAATCAAAGAAATCTCATTCATTTCTCTAATTTGATTCTGTAATTTATTTGCTCCACAATGACTCACCTGCCTAAACAAAACTGAAGTATCCATAGGGCACAATTTTGAGACATTTTAGTATGTGTATATAGTGCATATATTAATCCAATTAAACATTATTTGATACATATTTAACTTTTTTGGCTGTAGGTAATTCAGTCATAAGTAAGCATTTTCTAATGTCCATTATATCCCTTTAGATATTACTTATACCAATATTATAAGTAGATAACATGTATTAGTATCTTGTCTGTATGTCCTAGCACTGTTCAACAACAAATTTTTCTAGTTCTTGTTAATTTTTATTTGTTATACAATGGAAGCACAATGTTATAAGGAAAGGTAATTTTAAGCTAACAACCAGTGCACAGCCTCAGGTTTTAAATTACAACCACAGTTGAATAATAACCTAAAAATAAACTCTTAGTTTGCTAAAAATTTACAAATTTTAATTTGGCAGTTCTAGAGCTGCTTACCTATGTTGGTTTGCCAAAAAGAAGTGTTTAAGATATGTTTTCTGTATAAATGAACTAATTCTTTATATTAAATTCCTGTCTATGCATTTTGTGAGGTACAAACTTATGAAACAGTGAGTGATAGAGAATTTCTGCCATGCTTTTAACTTCAAGGTGAAAATCTCTTTCTCTGAATTATTTCTGAAATTTTTGTGTATTTAACCATTAGGAAATGCTGTATTCTTAAATACAACACAGAATCAATCTAAAGTCATATTATTCTTCTAGTAAAATACAGTACTGCTAGATTAGTTCTCATTAAATTTATTATATGCTAAAGATTAAAAATCCAGTTAGATAAAAAATATTTTCTGATTCACAAGCACTTCACCTTTAAGAAGAAAACAAATATGAAAAGATGGTAGCTATACTTGTGATGTCTGAAAGCATGTGGCCTATGTTTTGAAAAATATTATCTTGGAATTTATTTTGGGAAGACGAGAATGGTTGAGTACGACATCATGTTTTAATAGCAAATGAAAGACAAGGGTGCTGTATCTTAGATTATTTATCAGAAAAGTATAAATCTTTTAAAGACAATGGTAGAATTTTAAATTGTTTTTTTGATTGTTGAAGCATTTATCTTGTTGATTTCTTACAAAAGAAAAAGGATGATGTCAGTCAAGCAGCACTTTTTCAGAATATACAGAACATAAATAATATGATGTGGTTGAGTGTTAACATAATAAATCATATACAGTATGACATTTTAAGGAAATAAGTCTGCATTGATGTGATTGCATGCTTGTTTTTACAGTTCAATTCATGCCATCTGTGGAAAAATGCAATAATATGTTAATATAGTATGGTAGTTTGAGAGAATCAGGTAGGTGCTACTAGACACATTGAAACTAGGATAGGTTTATAAATTGTTCATATATTTCAATGCATAATCTTTAGAAAGACTCCATAAAGCAAAATTCATCCTATTATTACAAATAGAAAGGTTCTTATTACAGAAGTAAGTTGTATAAACTGCATCATCAATTACCATTTAAAACCTAATTCCAGGATGCACTTAGAAAATTGCTACTCTTCATCGATGCTGCATTTACAACTCTCTTCATTTTCTCTGTATTCTACTTGGCTCCAACTGCTAAATTGTTGCCCAAATAACTCAATCATTATTTATAACACTATAAAATTAGAAATCCAAAAGTGGTTGCATTTCAAAATTTTTTATTCTTTAACCCTTTGGAGTAATATAAAACCTCATGAAAACTCTTTAATAAAAACTAACTGATATATTATGATTTGTGGGCTCTAATCAAATATCTTACCAATTAAAATAGATTTGAATTGGATATTATTTTTAGTTACTGAAAAAAATAGCAATGGAATCATATTTTCCTATATTTAAAAATTATTTAATTTCTACCAAATCAGGAAATAAATTGTAAAAATTCTACCTATGTGAAAATAAGAAAAAAATGAAATAATATTTCTAACTGAAACCATGTCAACTACAAAATCTGAAACATGCACACTTGTATGCACAGAGAGCCAAATTTTATATCTGCTCAGTGAACAGAGTAGCTACGGAACTCGGCGGAAGGAGTGTGCACACACACACAGACACATCCACATCCCTAGTAGAATATGGAACATTATTCTTTACCCAAAGTAGCTATTCTCTGCTAATATACTATTTACAGTATAATTTGATTGTTCTCCATCAAAAAAGTGTAAGCAGCATTTTTTTCCTTTTTCCCATTTTGAATATCCTAGATAGAACAATTAGCAAAATTAGGAAGGAAAAGGAAAGTTTGTGAGTGCTTGAGCAAACACAGAGAGCATGATGTGTGTGTGTGTGTAAGTGTGAAAGAGAGATTGATTTCAACTTCTTTTCTTTTACCAGAGAATTCAAGAAGCAGTTTAAGGAACCTGATATTGGAGTTTAATCTAGAAACTGGATGATCTCATATTGATTCAAGATGATTAATCTTGCATTGAAATCCCACAATTAAAATAACAAATAGAGAAAGAAAACTAACTTTCCTAAATATGGCAAAGAAGCTAACACCTCATTTATTTTTATTTTTTGTAAAAATATAAATATCTCAATTAAAAGGACAGGCTCACTTGTAATTATGTACTCATGATTGTAATAGCTTCGAAATTCCATATAGGCACATGTACAGCAGCTGTTTGACGGTGATGGTTCTTCCATGTAATATAGCAGTTATTGTGTAATTTAGTGCCACTTATTGCAAAGTGTTACCAAGGGGAACATTTAAAATACTTTTCTTTTTTCTTTGGACTTAAGAATAATTTAATGAATGACATATACAAATTTTTATATTGTTTTAATCAGGGAGAAAATACAAAACCTCATATCTTACTTCAACTGCCTGGTCACATTGCTAATTACTTAGAACCCTCTAAAAACATCCAATATTATCCCCTTTTAAAAATGTAATCTGCGATGACTATACAAAACAAAGCAAACAAACAAGCAAAAAACAACTGACAACAACAACTGAAATAAATGAAACACCTAACAAGAATTACTGAGTAATGCTTTTTATTAAGTGGCACAAAGTACACACTAAAAACTATGCAAAATATAGGTAACTACAGTGTATGTACATGTAAGTATCTTGTACTTGCTTTGTATGGATGTTTAAAACCCCTGTAATTATAATATGCATTTTGAATATTGGGAAAGAGGAAATCTTAGTGTAGATAATAGAATTTGTTTTGAAATATACACTGGCAATATTGAAATATACTCAGTGCAATATCGGCAATTCTTTTGCTGGATACTTAATGTGAAGGGATTTTAAAGAATTCTTCAACAAGATACAAGAGGTTGCTAATCTTGACCTCCCACATACAAAAGCATTAATTAAAATAATGACTGATTCAGTAACATGTTAATTTTTTTTTACTTAATTATCGATGTGACATAATCAAATTATTTGCCCTAATTTTTAACATTACAGGAGAGAAACATTGATTCATATCTAATTAAATTTGGAATTCTTAAACTTTCTTTGAAATAGGTGTATGTTTTAATTAATTGTGGTACTTTTATTATAAGTACAAATCTATTCAACCAAATGCACAATATACAGCTTACTTTTAATAGTTTAAACTCACTATATCTTAATGGGAATGTTTTTGTATCTTTTATTTTTCTATTATTTTTTTCCTTTCTCTTCTTATTCTACCCTAAACATGCCTTTTGCACTTATACCCTTCCAAAGGCAATGGATTGAAAGGAGCAAGATTATAAAGAAAGTTATAGGGGACAACATATAAGAACGAGTTCTAAAATCATCAGCATTTTTATGTATTGAGATTATTAATATTGAATGCAATAGTTTCGGATATAGCTGGTAAGGTTTCTGCCATGCATACTTACAATAATCCTTCTACCTCTCACTATTAACATGGGCTATGATACTTCAATATAAGTTGAAGAAATAATTATTTACTATATATATCCCAGGAAGTGCTTTTTTGGGGTTATCAATATTATACTCCCAACTGCCTGGGAAATCACAAAAGCCAACTTCATTTAGTGTATTCAGTGGTATATTGATCTGCATTGTTTTTCCTTTTCTATCATCAACCTTTCTTATGGACAAAATATTATAACTTTATAAAGACAGTTCTTCTGCCTATTTAATATTAAAACAACACAATTGTGTTGATTTTTAAAAAAATAATTTAAATGGCAACACTTTGCAATCCATTTATTTAATATTTAAAATACAACAAATTCTTATAGATCAATGTTGTGCTTTTAAGTAAAAATTATGTATATGATTAACTTTCCCAAGCAGTATTATCTATATAAGACAAAAACTTAAGTATTTAAGACTGTTTCCTCATTAGCAAATAATGTCTGAATAATAAATGCAAAATATTGCCACAAATATCCACTTTATTTTGTCTGCATGGACATAATATGAATGTTTTAAATGAGGTAATCTAATTATTCTAAAAGGAAATGACAATTTCAAAGGAGATTTTCCTCTAGGAAAAAGAGATACATGAAAATATCTTAAATTATGAATCTGAATCTATAATATATGCTTAAAGTAAGATGTTTCTATGTTATGTGGTTATGTTACAAATAATATTTGATCAAATCTTTATCATCTCTTCCATATATACATATATATATATATGCTAGTTATAAGAAATGTATGGTTATTTTGGAGTGAATGGGCCCAAATATGAAAAAATTGTAAAAAAAAAAATATTTTACCCTTATAAAATATGCTGTATATTTCAAAAGAAGAAAATTTAAAGGTATTTGAAGATTGCAAGGGCAAAAGAAAACCTACCAGGGCTCAGCACTTAAGCACTTTTCCCACATCCAGGGTCAGAACAGCAGTGATTCCTACAAGGACTTTTAAGTGCAGTATGAAATGCCACATTACACTTCTCTTACAGTACTGTCAAACCTCAAATGCTTTTTTTTTTTTTTCCTTCAAATGCTTGTCCTTGTACATGATACTAGTAGGCACTTTTTATATTTGCTGATAGTAAAGTTATATGTAATAAAATATTTGATGATTGAAAGCAATGGTCACCAGTTGGTTAAAAAAAACTATAAAATGTAAACTGAATTATCTCTTTATCTTTTTCATTTTTTTCTGTTTCTAATGTATTAAGTGATTTTCACAAATAGAAAACTTAGAATTTTTTTTAATCTAGTACTCTTTCTCCTATAAATGTATAAAATTTTAATATCTTTACAAATTTATTCAACTGTACCTGATGTACTTATTGTAGATTCAATTATGCAGTTAAATAGTAACCCAAGGATGTATGAGTTTGAGAATACTAACTTATTTTCTTCATATTCAGTTCACATCAATGTTTGTGAATTGGTTGTTTAGCTTTCCATTCAACCAAAAAATATTCCTCAAGAAAGCTCCATTTTTATCATAAATATTTCAATATAACCAACATTGGAACAAGTGTGCCATGTTAAAAAGAATTTAAAGACTTATCTCTGAAAATGTTACCCAGAAATGCAGGTGTTCCCAGTAATGTAGCTTCAAAAATGAAATGTTCTATTTATATGATATGAAATTCATAACTTTTGGAAGGGTATACTTATGACAGCATAAAAATAAATGCTGTGCTGTAAAGAAGATTCACCAAAATTAAGCAATAGATTCAGTTATTGAATCTATTGTTATCATTTACATTTTCAAAAAACAAAATGCATATTGTAATGTTAGGTACATGACACTTGCATGTTGATAGGCCTATATACTTACAAAGTATTCAATGTGTACTTAGTGACGCTTAAAATATGTCATGTACAACTCTGATACACATTTTTACAGGGTTCCCATTAGCACTTCATCTTTCAGTAAAGTCTTGTCAGAAAAAAAAAATGTCTGATACATATGGAAAAATAAAATTTGAATTTTAGCTCTCTTCGGACATTACTGAATTGTCTATTCATTTAGTTCACTTTCTTAGGCTTGAAAACAGTCATTGAAAGATGGAACTTTCTTTTTTCCTCACTGACAGGTTATGAAGGTTGTTACAAAACATATTCCTTTATACCGAACACATTATTTTGCATATCTGTTTTGAACTGCATACATTATTCATTCATTTTAGATTTTCTCAATAATGCTCATTTTTTTGGTAAATTTCTAAATGAGAGTTTTAAAAATTAAGCGATATTAAAATAAATGTTAATCTTATTTGTCATCTTATTTAGTTGTTACACTTGGAATATATGAACCTTGTAATATACTGACTAAGGGTTAAAAAATGTTGCTGACTTAGGGAAATTTGCTTGAGATTACCAAAATTTCAAAACTCTGTAATTTTACACTCACTTATGTGTGTTTACTAATGTTGATTATAAACAGAAGCAAAAATACCTAAACTTATTTTTTTTTAATTTTCACACTCTAACCAGTGTTATATATTTCAACTACCTAAGATAATGCAATTAATAATATATCCATCCTAAGCTTATGCCAATAAGAATTTGAGATAAGCTTTTAAATTTATGAAAGATTTTCTTTGTGTCTTTGGAAGTTCACTTACCATAAGGTATTTCATAGTTTAAATAACAGATTTTGTTATACAGGGTAAGCCAAAGGCTGTACAAGAATTAGTGTCATTGGGTTATGTTAGACCATGAAATATTCCATTAAAATTTATCTGTAAATACAAGGCAATATTTTGTATCTGGTTTATTCTTTTTAATGACATTTATTTTAATCCATTTTCCCGAGCAAAAGAAGCCCTGCAATATATGTTAGCAAATTTTATACTGTATTGAAGATCAAATTTAATACATCTGAAAGAAAATGACATTTGAAATAACACATTCATAGACACAATCTTTTTTTTTTTAATGACACCCTAAATGCCAATTTTGACTAAACTCTACAATCATATACACAAATAACACTCATATTTTCTAGATAAATTAGCTCTATGTTTTCGTAATGACAATTGTTATTTCTGTCAAAATATTCTTTGGCAATTTTTTTAATCAAAGAGTCATACTGGAAATTCTACTTAATATAATTCACTAAAGTATAGAGTTAAATCGCACTAAAGAATAGAGTTAAATATGAGTGTTCTTAATAATTGCATAATGGTTTTAGTCCAAGAGAGAGACCTTCATTACATGACAATTTTGGGATGATGTTAAAAATAATTGCACATTCCTTTAAAAAAATAAATTCTAGGAAATACAGTTTAAAAAAAAATGTTTCCAACCATACTTTGTTTTGTGAAATTTAAGGATATTTTTTTCTCTCTAATGTTGTGAAACCTAGCAAATAAATATGTATTGTTACCGAATTCAAGTTCAGCTGTTTGCAGCCCATAAGCCAATAACTTAGGAGACGAGTTTGGTAAAAGGAAGGCAAGTTTATTCAAGAGCCAGCATCCTGAGAGGACAGTGGACATCTGTCACAAAGGCTGTATGTCACTTCACTTCAGACAGGGGTTATTATAAGAGGCCTGAGCAAGGGATAAGGAAGAAATTCCAAAACCCCAGGGAGAGGGCTGCATCCTGGAGGGGAGGAGGTAGTCAAGGCCATCTATCTTGTCTTCTGGCCTTGGCTTGATTCTCAGGCAGCCTGGAGGGGAGGCAAATAAAACAAAAGAATTAACAAGGAGGGAGTGGAGAGCTCCTCTTTTAGGGCACCCCGTCAGCATGATGAATTTTCTTCCCACAGCCTTCTCTGATGAGAAATCTGGAGCTGGTTAAGCAGAGGTCTGGGGAGGATTTAGTAGTCAATATTTGGGCACCAAAGGGTCTGGAAACTGTTAACTCCCTTTGAAGTCTGTTTCTGGAGTTCTCAATCAAGCGAACTGTTTATCTACAAGTTAGATATTAGTTAACAAAGCATTTTTATGTACTTAAAATATGAGAGAGAGGGACTGTAAGGACTGTAAGGATAAAAAAAAAAAATGGTGACAGTCATAAGACTAGAATAAAGCCACAGCAATCACAGTTACAATCTCCACTGTTGTTTCCTCATTTCCATGTCAATGGGTGTTTTGTTGGTCTCCCTGCTGTGGACTTGTGGGACAATAATTTATCATAAGATGCTCAACACTGTAGTGAGACATTGTGTTCACTTCCTCTAGTAGGAGAAGAGTTTTATGGTGCATTTACTTTCTAATTGTCAAGACTTGCCTACGTTATTTAGTTATACTTATTATGCTTATTTTGAACATTCCGTAAGAGATTCATACTAACAGTTAAGCTTAACTTTACAATTTCTCCTAGGATAGGTTTTATTCCCAATGATATCCAGAAAAATAAATCAGATAACCAAGGGAGTAGGTATACAGAGGTGGAAGGGCAAGGGCAGAAAAAGTAAGTGAGTTTTAATATTATTATGCTAGGTAAAGCCTGCTTGAATCAGTGTGAAAAGCTACATCAAAGAAACAATGCCTGTGTGCTGTTAGTGCGGGGTTACAATTCCCATTAGTATAGAAAAGAGATTAAAGGAGAAAAGCAGCTTCCTGCTTGCACTTCAAATACCACTTTGTGCTACTCTACATTGAATGTCATTTGATCAAAACATAACTATTGAGCACCTACTATATAGCTAGCCAGTCTACCTCACAAACTACATCAAGAGCCTAAATGTAGAGGTTTATGCCCATATTTTAAAAATCTGTTCATTAAATTATCCTTCCACATAATGACAATTTTCTGTATTTTCGGCATTCCCGTGTATAGAGGGAGGAGTGAGGAAATTCTAGTAATAAAAATAAAATGTAATTTGAAAAAAAATCTTATGATTTAATCATACTATAATACAAACAAATAGCCTATCTTTCAACTACTGTTCATGATCTCAAATTTGATGCTACCTACCTAAAGGTTTTCTGTTAATTTTTTAAAATAGAGCTGATTAATAAGCTAATTCCATATTACACCAGAAAATTTAAGAAATCAACTCATCTTCTGAAGAGTGCCTTAACAATGACCAGAGTCAGTACATCATTAAAAGCCCTAACAGCATCTGTCCTGCACATACTATCAAAACTATGATTTGTTTTGTCTTCCTAAACTAAATCCTCACAGATGGAGAGTGAATGTAATATGAACATGCGGCAGATTTAAGAAATACATTTTTATGTGGATTGGAGTTGGCATACAATAATAATGTAGTGTAGACCTTTTAAACTAATGAAATATTGCTGAAAAACAACATAAGGTTTGAAAACATATTTAACCAGTAAAATCGGTATGTCAGAAATACGTCTTTTTTACTCCCAAATTAAGAGAATATCAGTATGTAAAATATTTTACAATGTGTTGGGAGAAAAAGTGATTAAAAGACAATTGGAATTTTCTAAAGGTAAATTTTATCTACTTGGCAATTTTATCAAATGGGAACATGTCCTAATACCTTTCTTCCAGAGATTAGAGAAGCTTTATTAAATGGTATCTCAAATTATAGGGGACGCACAAACTCTGAAGACTCCATGGAGATAGGAGTTAGGGATTTGGGATCTAAGGACTCTCATTTTAACTACATATTCTAAAAATTACATATTTATTTGTTTCAATAAAGTAACTCTTAAATTACAATCTGGTTCCATGAAAATACATACCTATCAACTTTGCACCTATAAATTGAACACTATGCTTTAGGCTATTTGTTTCCTGCTCTTAAATCCCAAATAACACATATATTGCCTCATGTGACACTAAAGTCTCTTGTTTGGCCTATAGATGTCATTGAAGCTGTTATCGTTTGGGGCAATAGGAATCTGACATTGCCCTAGTGGTGCTGAGGGAACCTCGGTTCTTTCCGTAGATGTAATGAAGAATTACAGATCAGAGAAATTTATGAAAAGTAGGATTTATTAAATTATGTTTCAAGAGAAAAATGGGCTAAACCAGAGATGGTCATAGTCCAACAGAATCCTGGAAGTGTACTTTATATTGGTCCAGATGGGTCATTTTTTGGGGGAAGACTAGATAATTGGCACGTGAGATCATTTTGACTATTTATATAACTCTGTCTACTGCCCATGTGGTTATCCAGAACTCAGTCTAGATTCATGAACTTCCAGGCATATATATGACATTATAATAATAGTATAATGAGACTAAGGTCAAGCAAAGATAGTGTATGTACTACCTACACAGGTGTTTGTACCTCCTAAACCAGTGGTATTTTTTGTGTGTATTTTTTGTTTGTTTGTTTATTTCTATGTATTTTAGGATATAAGGATATTTTTAACTGCAAAGTAGGTGTTTCTGGGAAGTCTTAGGGCAGTCCCTGTTTTTAGTCTACATTCCACCTTGCTCATGTCTACCTAACTGCCTAACAAAGGCATTAGCATTTTTAATCATATTTTGCTTACAGATTTTCCTGCTAATCTGAAAATCATGTAAAAACAGGACATGCACAAAGTACTTTGCTTAGGAATTGGTGTATATTTTAAGTCTTATCATGAACTCTAGGCTAAGAATCTTCCCAGATCCTTACACTAAAAACATCACATTCCTAGTTGTACAAACACTTCTCATTTGTTTTTGTCTTTCTTTTCCCCAGCCACTACCTATGATCTTGGTACTAAGGTATAGGAGTATCCTGTCCGCTATCCTTTACTGGCATACAGCTCTTAAAAACCTTGAAATTTCAAGAAATTGTAAACATCTCTGTATGCTAAGCAATGAATGAAGGCTCCTGAATAGCCAGGGGAACCAACCAGGAGGTTAGAGAATTGAAACTTTTAGCTCTACCCCTGACCTCTGGGAGGAGAGAGGGGCTGGAGATTTAGTTACTCAACAATGTCCATGATTTAATCAATCATACCTATGTAATGACAAAAATATCCCTAAAGCATGAGGATGTTAAAAATTAAAAATCTATAAAATATGGGGTTTGGAGACTTTCCTTGTTTGTTGGTGAACACACAGAAGTGCTGAAAGGGTGAATAACTGAGAGAAGGAATGAAAGTTATGACCCCCTTTCTCCATATCTTGCCCTATGCACCTCTTCAATTTTAAGTGTTCTTGAATTGTATCCTCTGTAATCTAATTTTTCTGAGTTCTGTGCTCCATTGTAGCAAATAATCAAAACTGAGGAGGGGTTCATGGGAATCTCTGATTTGTAGCCAAGTCAGACAGAAGTTGTAGGTAACTTGGGGACCCACCACTTGCAATTGGTGTCTGCAGTCAAGGATAGTCCTGTGAGACTGAGCCCTTATCCTGTGGGGTCTGCACTAACTCCAGGCAATTAGTGTCAGAATCGAGTTACACTTTAGTACATGCATCTGGCATCAGAGAATTTGTTGACATAGGAATATTCTCCACCCTTATCCCCAAAACACACACACACACACACACACACACACACACACTTGGGTTATAGAAGTATTCAGTGATAGTGTCATCACTGGGAGCGATCTAAGTCTGTTGTTGCCCCAATGATACTGGGGGGCCTTGGTCCTTTCTGCTGATGCAGTAAAGAATTACAGATCTGTGAAGATTAGGAAAAGTAAGATTAATTGAAGTATGTTTGAAGAGAGAAACAAGCTACACCAGAGAGGTCTGTAGCCTCACAGAGGTGGGAAGGTCTGTCTTATATCTGGGCCATGATGGGTGGTTACATGGGTGGTGATAGCTGACTGATGTGTGAGGTCATTTTGATTGATAGTGGCTGTTATATAACCTGTTGTCAACTGTGCATGTTCCTTCCCAGAATTCAGCCTGTTATAAGTGTATTCATGAACTTCTGGGCATATGTATGGCATTATAATGATGGTACAATGAGGCTGAGGTGAAAAGAAGGTCAGAGTACTCCTTACTGTACAAGCGTTTGTGACTGGCCTAAACTTGTTGCTATGCTATGGTCATTTATTTCCTTGTATTCCAGGATTTAGGGGTATTGTTATTTGAAAAATGAGTTTTTTTTTCTTGAAGGTCATAGGGGCGGGCGGCCTTTTGGGCTGAACCATTAGTGTTGTCATTCCTAATGGTTGGTTATAGAGCTGGGCCTTCACTCCC
>KE792388.1:0-28399 GCA_000465285.1 Eidolon helvum | reverse complement strand
TTTTTTTTTTTTTTTACCTACTATGAGATTACCTAAATTCAAATACATTCTATTTCTGCAGAGACAAAAACTATCATTTTCCCATTAAAAATAATTTTGAAGAAATCTTTAAAACTAAAACCACCTTTTACAAAAGAGGAAACTCAAGTATAAGAGGTCACATACATGTTGATTTAGTCAAAGAGCCAGATTTATAACATAAATCTAAGTACTGAACGCCATTGCTTCTATATTGTGCTATTTTGTGCCATTGGGAACACATAAGTCAGATTGTCCTTTCCCAACATTGTTTGTAGAGCACTATTAGGAATGTATCTGTCACAGGTATAATCTATAGCGCAGGAATTAGCGGAGTTTCTCTTAGTGTCCTCACAAATGAATTATTAAAATGCAATTGTGTTGTAAATTGTATTTAATAAGGTTGCTGACAATAAACAGGAATCTAATCAGCTTTACTTTTTTTATGGGGGTGTGTAGAGAGAAAGGGACAGTTTGGGAACATAGTAATTCATGGAGGTAAGAACTATACAACTTTTTATTAAAATGAGTTTTGGATTCTTCAGGGAAACATAAAGATGTTGGAGAATGTATGGTGAAAATAAGTACATTTTCCCAACTTATTTTACAAATTGACTTGAAGCCATTGAAATACCTTTAAAAACTATCTTGCATACATAGTCAAAACCTAGCATTACAAGCAAACTAAAGCAACAAACTCCATTTATTAAAATGGTCACATTTTGACAAATATATACATATGAAACAATTTAAATACTAGGGGTCAGCTTACACTTCGAACTCAAGCAATACTAGTTTTTATGTGGATTGACTTGTTTAAAATATAATCCAATGCTTAAAATCAGGACAGGCTTCATAAGTGGATGATTACTAGAGTTTCACAAGACATAAATCTCCTAATGGGATCTCATGTTTGTGTTTAATGCCATGCAGTTGCCATCTTGAAGTTTTTAATAATTTTATTTTAGAATTTGTATTGTAAGTGAAATCCTATCAGAAAACGGGGCATATTCTGGGGGCTTGGCGCTTCAGCTTCTGTGCAATTCTGCCTCATCTCCTCTTTGTCTCCCAGGACTGGCTCTTAGCTACCCATTCCCCCCACTCATACCTGGTGACCACTGCAGCTCATGTCCTCAGGCCAGGGCCTAGTCACAGGTGTGCAGAAAATTGGGTAAGGATGTCTTTGTCACAAGTGTGTTTCTTCAGGCAAGGTCAGGCGCCTGTGAGAATCTGCACACACCCTGTGAATGTCCCTGTGCCCTAGTGAGTACAACATTAAATGTCAAATAAAAACTACAATTACATGTTGAAAGACAACAGAGAAAAGAAAAAGCTTTTTTAAAAAAATTTTTGAACAAATATTATCACAACTTTTTGCATAACTCCCCAAATTATGTAGCTGTTTACATTTTAATACTATAGCAACAATATTTGTTTTCAAAAGTATCTTTAGAATGACTTTTGATTATTTTCACATGTCTGATTATTTTATTCAATAGATATGTGGTAGGATATGGAAACACATTTCTTCTCTTGTTTGGTTAAACATTCTATAAATCTTTCCACCTCTCTATCACAAGAGAGACACATAGGTCATGTTTCTAGTTCAAAATCCTAAGGCAAAAGTTACTTAGGAAATTAACATTTTCATTTTTTATCTTTACATTCTAATCTCAGTGTGAACAATAAAACAACTACAAAAATAAAAGATGGTATATTTCTTTGAAAATAAATAGTTCAAATCACACACATAAAATATATGGTCCACAGCTATTTCATGTTACTCAGGAAAGAGATCTGACTAATCATTTTAGATTATTTTCTAAGACAACAGTTTAATGTGGCAAATGGAGTGTTTGAAAAAAATAAAAGAAAAGAAAATAAAAAGAAATCCCACAAGATAGCACAAACTAAATAATAGATTAAAAAAAATAAATAATAAACAGTAAGTTAATTCTCCTTTATGATTAAAGTTGAGAACCAGGTGGAAATTTATTTTGACTCCAAATCACACAATCCCTGTGTTCTAATGACAATTCCAACATGAGTATTTCAAAGCATTATCATTGACTTTGTTGAAATGCAAATCAAATTTCACTTAGTCCCCCTGATTAAAAGACTTTAATAATTCATACTATTTTTAAATAAAATTACATATACACATCTTTCTAATTTAATCAATTTTAGACTCCTATTATTACCTTTAATCGACCTTATTATTCAGTTTCCTTAATAATCTTGCATTTCACAAATAGCTCATGTTTCTTCACTTTTTTCTCTCATCTATTCAAAGAGGATTGTTGATCACTAGAAGATTCTAGGAAGTCCTATGAACTGGACATATAATTCTGAGTAAATCAGACACTGCTCCCTTCTTTATAGAATACAGACTCTAGGGAGGGGAACAGACATTAGCTAAATATCACAAAAATTAATATATATTTGCTAATTCTGATAAATGTGGTATATATATACATATACACATATGTATATATGTTTCTATAGAGAATGTGTGTTGGGGTGTCATGGTCTGAAGAAGTGCTTGAGATGATATGTGTATGAATTGCTAGGTGTTAACCAGGTGAATATAGAGGAAGAACATTAAGAGGCAGAGAAAGCAGCAAAGGTTAGGAGCTAAAGTAGGCTTCTTGTTTTTGAAAAACAGAAATGATGCCAGAGCCAACTTACATGGCATTTTATCTATATTTTTATCACATGGTGTGATTTCTAGCACAATTAGCATTAAACATTTATTCACTACTAACTATATGCAATGCTTTGTATTATAGAATGTGAGTAAAATATATATTATAATGTAATAGACGGGGTCCATCCCCTAAAATAGAAACCACTCTAAATTCTTGAAGAATGTTAGTTACACATGTGGGAAGGCAAACACAGTTGGTGTGACAAACTAGGGTTTAGCAAAATTAAGAAGCTGTTATCATGCTAGGACTGGATAAAGATTGAAAAGCCCAGAAGCCAGGATCCAATACCAGGAGCTATAGCCGTTGTGGAGCTTCTGGACAGGGTCTGGTGCTGCAGGTAGAAGAGTCATCTGTCTGGTGGGTTCTTGCATCACGGAGGACATGAATTTGTCTCAGAAAAGGAGCAGAGATAGCATGTTTTCTTCCCTTTTCTGCCTTCTGGTATTTCAAGAAAGCCTTCTAGGTTATATCTGGAAGCCAAAGGGCAGGGAGGCTTGGAAATTAGAATTTTCTGAGGTACACAGCAGAAGTTATCTAAGAACATAGAGGTGGTTTAGATTTGTAGAAATACATTTCTTTATTTGTAGAATTTACAACCTAGTCCAGGAAGGTCACTCCTTGCTAATGATAATTGATATACCAATGACCCAAATACATACATATATATGCATAGGAGATTTGCATCAATGTGTATATTATGAGGAAAAATTAGCTCTAAATAAATTATAAACTGTTAGATGCCTGATATTAAATACTATAAATATTCTATAGCTATAGTTTTTAACTCATTTCATTTATTTTGAGTACTCCAACTATCCATATTTGTTAAACTACTTTGGTCTGTTTGAAGATATTCCCGGATCCCTTATTTTATTCAAGTAACAAAGTATACTGAGCACCTACTATGTCCCACAGATTATGTCACGTGCTACAGAGATGAAGATGACAAAGATTTAATCTATTGTTAATGAGAAGTAGAAGTGATGGAATACTACAATAAAAGTTTAAAGAAAGTACTTCGGTGTCATAATGAAAGGGATAATGTTTTTATATTGATGAGGATTATCCACTAGGAAATAAAGACAAAAAATTGGTAATTCAGGCAAGAGAGGGGAAATTTGGGGGTGGAGGGAGATGACTTTGAGTAGATAAGAAAGATTGAAGCTGGTGTACCATTGAAGGATTTAGCTTTATCCAGGAACTCGTTTTTCTTTTTTTAGAGGGAACGAGCAAGCAGTGATTAAGTCAGAGTGAGAAAGGGAACGGAGGAGGTACTGGAGGAGAAAGATTAAGACATAAAACTGTCTGTCCTCTGGTACAGTGGGGAAGTGAATGGACTAAGGACATAAATAACTAGGGATATGCAATAAAGTAGCCATTCAAAAAGAAGAGACCACTACAATTGTCTGTCCTACATTTGAAGAGTGATTAGAGAGCTTAATTGAGCAGTTTTCTACAAAATTGTTTAGGCAGTGAGGGTTATATTTAAATAAGACGTGTGTGTGTGTGTGTGCCCCCCTGTGTGTGTGTGTGTGTTTACTAATTTAAAAACCAATCTGTAGAGAAAGGCTGTGGGACACACAAAATAATGACAGAGGATTAGAGGCATGAGGATACGATATATGGACGCTAGAGAGGGCGAGCTGCGTGGAAGCAGTGGGTCGGGGGCAAGCACAGCCCCAAGGATAGGGCTTTCTGTCCAGTTCGATTTGGCAGTCCTGGCTACGGCGAGGGGCCAGGTGCAGATCTGGATGTTCTCAGGTGGTCAGGGATCTAGGATGGCTTGGAGAGTTCACGAAAGGTGGTCGAGAGTAGGTGAGCACGGAGGACCCAGTGCTCTGGGGACCTGGTCGAGGAGGGAGCCAGCCAAGAAGTCCCGCACATGCACCTCCTTTCCTTCCTGCTCCTGGAACCTGGCCCCAAAGCGCGGGGTGAGGCTCCGCGGGCGCTCCAGGACGAGGCTGCGCTCCAGCTGCTGCATGTGTGCGCATGCGAGAGCGTGGATGACCCGCTGGCTTCCCCAGGCGTGCGTCTCCGTGCACCAGCTCGTGCCTCCACGCTGTGCTCCTCATTGACTAAGGTTGTTGTTTTTTTTGTTTGTTTTGTTTTGTTTTTGGACAAGTGAGTATGTTGAAACCATAAAAGGCTAGGAAATTAAAAGACATTTTCAAGTGATTGTACTGAGGAACCGTGCAATATAAATTAAGCAAAGAAGACAGAATACACGAGAGAGGTAAATGTAGTAAAATCGGTGGAGTATAGTTGCTGGGTGGATCAAATGGTTATTAAAGTTACGTGGTAGAGGAAATGAGATGGAAAGAAAGTTGAGTATTTGAAATTCTGAATTACGGAGGTTTGCTGCTGTTGGTAATGATAAAATCTGCAAAATTATCCTGAGAGTGGAGGATAAAATCACTAGAAAGGAGATACTGGAAATGTTAGGCCAGATTACCATCTAGTAAATACTGAAATCACCTGGGAATGTTACCTGTTTATTGTAATGAGTACTAGTAAACTAAGAGCAAGAAAATTGAAGGAATGATTGTTTGAGGGGTCAGTAGATAAGAGAAATAAGCAAAGGTGATGTAATCCGATGAGATAAAGTACAAAACAGGATTAGGGATAATGATGGGAAAATGATCTGGAAGCAGCAGAGATAAAGATGAGGGTTACCTACCCTACCTTCCAGGCTGGTTCTCTGAAGACTGAGAGAAAACAGCCATCAGTTGTGCACGATCATTTAGAACATGAACAACTGGGTTCCTTGAGGTTTTGTGGTGCTAGACCTAAAGTAGATAAAAATGTATTAATCCTACTGGATTCAGTATAAAGAGAGTGGTGGTTTTCCTAGGAGAATGCAAAGTTCTGGAGTTCTCTCTTAACATCTGTCAGCATAAGAAAAGTCCAAAGCTGTAAGGAATTTTTAAAAGATTTAATTTGAGCCAAACTGACAACAACTGCCCAGAAGCAAGAACTCAAATGCTCTCTGAAGAATGACAATTTTGCAGTTTCTTTTATGCGCTTGACATTAAGGAAAGAACATAAGAAAAATTATATGGAGGTGGAAGAAAGCAAGGTGAGGATTGGATTAAAGTATAGTTAACAAAATTAAGTGCTCTCTTGAGGGTGATTAATGGTTATTTCAAAGGTGTGTTAACCTAGATTTACAAAAAACAATGGGCAGGGTTTGCTTAAGGCAAAGATAAACCTTTTACTAAAGAAATTATATGCCTGAGGCGTGACTACCCACTTTTACCTGCCTAGTTAGGAGTTTATGATAGGGTTACCTGTGAGGTCACTTTATTTGAACCCCTTTTCAGCCATAGTTTTGATTCTGAGAGGAGAGAAGACTAGAAAAGGGGCATTTATACTCCAAGCACACTGACCCTCTTAGCTCATGCTAATAGGGTGTATTGCATATATTTTAAATTTTCTGTATACTATAATATTTTGGCATCTTAAAACAACTTGCTGGCTTTGGAGAGATTACCCTTCCTTGGGCTAGCAGATTCTTGGAGATATCAAAGGGCCTGTCCAGGAATGTGGTTCTCATATGCAAACTAACCAATCCAGGGCCATACCTACTCTATCTGGCCTATACACCGCAGGAGGAAATATTCCTTTACCTTAATTACCCTAGCCTCAGAGACCAGACAACTAGAGAGGACACCCATAGCCCAAAGCCCTATGAAATTATTAAAATTGGCCAATTCTAAAATGTTTGTCCTGCAAATCCTTGCCTTTCCCTTGGAAATCCCAATGAAGGCTCTGGCCTAATTTTCCCTCTTCCTGTCAATTTGCTCCTGGCCACCCTGCTAATCTTTCCTCCTTGGCCCTGAATGATGTGCTATGCCTAATGTCTCTAGCACCTGTGAGTACAATAAACTTTTTCACCTGAGCCTCTTTGTCTCCTTTTGTGGCTGTACCTAACTAACCATCTCATAAAAGAATAAAAAAAAGTGGGGGGAGGGGGTGTGAATATGTGTTCTATGTGTTCATCATATGGTTTGAAAAGCTACAAATAAATTGAAGTAAAAGAATTTTAGGAGCTTGTTATTATCAATTTTCACACCCTGATAGGCCTTCTTGGTCTGGCCTAACAGAATCACTCATTTCTAAAATATAATCTGTAGAAGCTAGAAGACATGGTTGCTGTTTTTTTTTTTTTTTGGTGTATAGATATAGATAGAAATTCAGTGTATAAATATTGTTATATTGTTATGATTTGTGGCCATTAGTGTTATAAAATGTGCTTCTTTTTCTTTATAATGCTTTTGTCTTGAGATCTACCTGTATAAGGATAAAAATTTCTGCTTTCTTATTGTTTTATTTGTCTGATAAATTCTTGTTCATCTCTTTATTTTAGTCTTTTTGCATTATCTTGTTTTAAATGTCTCTTTTTTGAGTACAGCATAGAATTAAGTTTTACTTAAAGCTAATCAGAAAACATTTCTCTCAATAGGTGAGTTAAACTCAATTATATTGATTTCTATGACTAATATGTTTGGTTTGAACTCTGTTATACTCTATTTTTTATTTTTTACTTTTTTTGGTATTTTGAAACATATATATATATATACACACACATATATTCATGTTTCTTATATTTGTTAAATTGTTAAAAACTTAAAGAAAATGAGTCTATTCACACAAAAATTTCTACATAAATTTCTTGCCCTAAAATCTGTCAAATCTTGTCCTTCATTTCTATGTTCACTAGAGAAAGATATACAGAATAAAATTCTAAAGGATTATACTAAAAACTAATTAAACAAGTTCTTTTCTTTAATATAATTCATGGAAATTCAATACAGCAGATAGCATACTATATTTTATATAATTGTATGGTTTGGGGTTCTAATGAAAACAGTACTTTAAAATGAAAGAAATAACAAGGGAAATCCTATTTTCCCAGAGAAATTACAAATCTATTGTTATGAGCATCTTTTTTTTTTAACTTTCCATTGTTTCATAAAGAAATAGTAGGAACAAAGGTTGACTTTCAAATTACTTAATAATCAATACTTCTGAAAGGTTTCCCATACTTTCCTTTTGCTTTTGTTCTTTTTTAACATGGATGTTATATTAAATGTTCACTTTTATTTAAGCCAAGAAATACTGCTTTAGTGGTTAGCTATTGTTCATCAGTTCCAAAAAAGTTTGAATATGACCTTATCTTTAAACCCAATTAATTGAAGAATTACTGCATGGCCTTATTGATAAAGTATGTCTATGTCTAGCTATCTTTTTATTCTTTACAATAGTTACAGATTAGGTAGACCAGTATACTTTAAATAAAGCAATAAACTCTGCCAATTTGTGTCAATTATAAGAAAAAATTAATTCTAAAGTAGCTGTACTAAACAGTCATGTAGGAGAAGTGGTGCCCCAAGGATATATAGGAGGTCAAAATTCCCTGGGGTCCCTTGGGAAAGTGATCATCATTGTGATGTGGAGGACTGGGTGGTTCCTGGGCAAAATGCTATAGTCCAAGTATCGTTAATCCCACCTTCAAATATCGTTAATCTCACCTTTCGTTTTATAATATATAAAACTAAAAAGTTTGAGAATGCATATTACAGTCAAATTGACTAATGTTACCTCTAAGAAAATAATGTGACTACAGTAATTTCAGACAGCTATTTAAGAAAACAGAACAAATACATTATGTCATGTCAAAAAATGATTGGCACACCTTCAAGCCAGGTAAAAGCAGAGTTTTATTGATTTTGTTCATCTAAAAATGCTTATAAATGGGAAAAATAGGGAGAACTTAAAACATATATATATATATATACATACACATATATCAGTTATTTTATATAGATGCCATGCAAATTTGTGTTGCATTGCTCAAGGTTTCCTATTTTTTAAATGTTTATATATATTTAGAGTGTTCAAACCAACCCACAAAACTGATCGCATTTATATCCCATAATATCACTTCATATGTAATAATGATCAAATTTGAGTGTTAGATAGGAATTTCTTGAATCTTAAAAAAGATATTAACATAATTATTTCTAGTTAATGTACTAAATATGTATTTGAGAAAACATGAGTTAAAAAAAAGCACTTAGAACTTCTAGAAACCACTTGCCCCCCAAACTCCTAATCATGAATAATTTTTTAACTATAAAACTTCTAAATGTTCAAAAATTAACAATGATCCCACAGATATTTTAAACATCTTATTATCTTTGTTCTGGATATCAGAGAGTGGTGATGCATATGAGTAATCTAGCCTTCAAAACTATTGAACAATCTATGTAGCCAGCAGGAGAAAAAAAAAAAATCTCTTTAAGTTATTTTTTAAAAGTTAATGTAACAAACTTGAAACAATTTTTTTTATAAGGTTAGCTAAATTCATGTTAAATTATGAATTGGATGACTATACAACCAAGGTAAAAATTAAATTCAGAATATGAAATAATAAAGTTTGGGGACAATGAATGCACATACTAGTAAGCAGAGAACATGGAGCACTTTAAAGAAATAGAAATTTAATCTGCATTTTCAGAAAATGATTGAAAGTTGTCAACTGAAATACACAACTATTCAGTGAAAGTTGTCCTCAGTGTTTGCTTTTGTTATTTGTTGCACAGCTATAGTTTAGGTTAAAAATACTCTTTCTTAAAATTTACTTTTCCCACTCACACTTGGAAATGCCAAATCTAAATCTAAAAGTGAAAGTATACTTCTTTACCTAATTCTATATTAAAAAATTATATTTCCTTTACGTACAGGTCTATATCTTGAGTTATTTCCTTATATTCCTTTATTCTCCTTTCATTATATGTAAAATGTAAATAAAACATATAATTTAACATAAGAAGATAATTTTAAAATATAGGTATCCAAATTATCACCCCCTCTCAAATAAGTACTGGGTTTTGTCAAACCACAATTGTAAGAAAATACAAAATATATAATAATAAAACAAAATTTGTTTTCTATATTTATTTCAGATAAAAACAATTCTATAGAAATGTTGTGTTAGTATCCTACAGGAGACACTATCATAAATCCATCATCCATTTTTCTGTTTCCTACTTATTTTTATAAGAGACTTAGTCTCTTGTTTTCTACTTAAAATAAGGCAACTGTAATATGTAGGTTTTTCAAGGATATCATATACGTTATGCAGATTAATGTTATTGCATGTCAATGTTTATAATAATATATTTGGCCTAAATGTATATTTCTCATGTCAATCAAGATTTTTCAAATATTGCATTTACCTTAAGATGAATTATATGAAAAGAAATATTGAAAGTGTTAAAACTAAGCCAATATGAGCAAAACTTTTGCCCATGGATAGTAACTATTTTAAAAGAAAAACTCAAAGGAAAATCTCACTTTTAGAGTCTTGTCAAGTGGTTTGATTTATAGCAACACATAAAGAAGCCAAATTAAACAGAAATCTATTAGCATGTAACAAGTAATGATCAGCTATGATTTAAGCTTCAAGGGAAGAAGAGTTGACTCAAACAGAATTACAATAGGCCTAGAACAAATTTTAATTTGTAATTATCTAACTACAATGAATTTTGAATAAGTCAGAAAAAAAAGATCTGCAACAGTTATAGACTTTATAATATTGAAATAGTATATAATTCTGATGATTTAGTTATGTTAATGTAAAGTAATGGGGGGAGAAACAGTGAAAGGAAAACAAGATGCTAAAATGATTTAAATATTGAAGAAAATATCATCACAATCTTAACAGAAAAGCATTTAACAAAAATATGATGATGAAGAAAAAATTAAAAACATCAGCTTATGTGAGGTCAGCTATTTAATGAATTATATGTATATAATTCAGAGAGACTTTCAGAGACTATAAATTTGATATGAACCTTTTATTAGCAGTGTCTCTCAATACATGGAATACAAATAAGCACAAGATAGAGGCTTTCTTTATAACCTGAATGTGATTGGACTAACTCACAATGCTTTATGTTCAACAAGGCAGAAAAAAGTAGACCATTTCAGTTATTTAGTACTGATTATCAGAATCTAGATATAGATCTAATATACTTGTTGACTCAGAGTTTAGTGTTAATCTTTTAATAAGAAAGGAAGGTGAAAGAAAAAGAGGGTGGGAAGAGAGAAAGAAAAGAAGGAATGAAGAAGAAAAGGATTTAAAATATTCTATTGAATGCTTCCTTGACTCATATTTAATGGTTAATTGATAGTCCAGAACTTTTCAGAATGCAGTGCTATCGAAACATGATATATCAGTGGTCCATGACATTAAAAAAAAAAAAAAAAAAAAAAAAAAAGAACTGAATCTACATTGATACCAGAAAAATATAATGCTTTTGAAAAATTTGTGATTTTTTTTCTGTGATTTTTTTTTCCTTTTCCTAAAAGTGAAATGTAGAAAAGAAATTCCAGTGAATTCACTATTTTGTATTGTCTTATACCAGTTATACATATTCTTTCTGTAACTGGTTTGTTTGAATATTTTCTCATTTTTTCTATTTTGTCTATAATATCATTGAAAACAAATGACTAAGAAAAACTTCATGAGAACTAGAGCAAGGAGAAAAGGACAGAAATAAAAAAAAGTAATAACAATAGCTAATTATTGAAAGATTAAGACTACTTTATATAATCATGTTTGCTTAGAAAATGAAATGCATATACGATATAATAATATAAGAGAGAGAAAAAGTAGAAGTTAGACTAGAAAAATAAAATTTTAATGTAATTCGTTTTCTATTATTTTACTTACAAAACAGACATTCTTTAGGCATTTATTTTCCCTTGTACCTTAAAGTTAAAGGTGACAGTAGCAATAACAGAGGCCCAAGGAAAGACACTATGTCAAGAATACAATGGACAATGTATTCTCAATCTATATAATTTGTTTTAAGATCTTATCTAAATTGGGAAGCATTAATCAAGAGATGCTAAAATTCCATGGCACAGTTTTGGTATTATATGGAAGATAGTGCTTAAATGCACCTAACATGTACATGTAGAATTACGAATGAAGATGACCTTTCTTAGAATATTTCTTCTTGTCATTGTAAAAAAATAGTTTTAATATTGTTATATTAACCAGGGTTAGATTTTCATAGGGTGTAGCAGACAGGAATTCTAATGATACCCCTGGAAGACATGCAATGCAATAAATTAACTCTAAAAGTAAATTTAGGAAAAAAGAAATGGAATAGAATATTAGGATATATATTCCTCCCCAAGATGTGGCTTTGGTGTAGGTCCAGTGGCTAAAACAACGAGTAGAGATGGTACTATGTTTGTAAGACATAGTGTTTTACAATGAAATCCATTTTATTCTGTATATATAAAAAAACTGAGAAATATGAAAATACATAGTTTTGTTTTCATAGAGACATTTTTAACAATGGTTATAAAACTAGAAAAATTATTTTTCAGACACTCCAAAACATTAGTCAATAGTCTAATTTAAATAACTGTGGCTGACATTCTTTTTGAGACAAGGAAGGGAAATATATTTTGTTTTTGTTTTTAAGTCTAAGTTTTCATTTGACAACAACAACAACAACAACAACAACAAAGAATACTCTTTCCAAGAATAAAATGGACTTGTAATTTGTTCAATTCTTGAAAAGTAGCATCCTGAGGAGTTATCCATTTTTCCCTGGATATCTCCCATCTATACATGAGATATACATGATAAGATACTTCTGCTCATTTTCTTTTGATAATTTGTCTTTTATTACAGAGGTCTCAAGCAAAAATGCAGACGAATAGAGGGAAAATTGTTCTTCCTCCTTTATATTCTTTAAGTCATTTTCTTCTAAATAACACCAAATTCTTCTATATCATAGCATACCACTCACTCATCAGGATTTGGAAACATGGAGGAATTATTATTATTATTATTATATGTAAAGTAATTTTATATAGTCTTTAATTATGATTTTTTTTTTAAGGATAATGGTGTTTGGGTTGGCAGATGGCAGAACATAAGCAATTCTGTTTTATTAATGTAACATACTATGGAACTACAAATAATATTTACTTGGAGATAGGACTTTGTTAAATTTAACCTAATTTAGAAGCGATGCATCAGGCAAAATATTTTCTGAAGTCAGAATAATACGACTAAGAGATGTGTGATATGAGAGACGAGAGAAACAATATACACACAACATTCTCAGGAGAACAATATTCTACTTGGCAAGTCACAATGTTTGAGCTTAATCTTCTGAATCAGAGACAAGGAGCAGAAACCTCTCACCCTCATTCTTGATAAAACATCCAGTTGAAAATTTATATGAAAGCAATGAGAAATAAAGATTTTTGGGGGGAATAATATTGATAAATGTAGAAAATTAAAAATAAGAAGATTAATTGTCTCTGTTGACAGTAAGGGAGAAGATTCTTCTCCTCTCCTTTTCCTTAGAGTATTTACTTTATAGAACTTAAAACTCTAAGTACTTTTGGATTGGCTTGAATATATGTAAAACCTTTTGAAAACTAGATAGGATTTTTGTCAGCTTTATCACCCAGGGATGTCTTTTTCAAGAATCTGAGAGCCATCTCTTTGAAATGTAAGCATGAGGGGAGATAGTGCCCCCATCTGCCAATTTCTGTGGGAGAGAGAGTAGGAGCCGAAGTGGGTGCCTTACTCCAGGTTGCAAAACTACCCCTGTCATAGAGAGATGAGAAGCTTGTTTTCCTCCTGGTAAAGCCAAGAAGTTAATGCAGACCCTCACCCCTATCACCAGACAAAGCCACATTGAACTGTATGGGACAAATGGTGCTATCAAATCCTCTTACTGGAGGACTGATTTTGTTTATCTTGAAAACATGTCTATCTGGGTTGTATCTGCTTGGCTATATAGAGAGGTGAGATTCCCTTCAGTCTTTGCAATCTCTCAGATGATTGCCTGAGATGCTCATCACATTCTAGTTTAATGCCTGTTCAATAATGAAAGTGTTTTTTCCCTCTCTTGTGTTTATGGAAAGGATTGCTGTATAGGGAGAAAATTTTGTTAATTATAATTTCCCCAAAATAGTGAAATTAGTCAGAAACAAATAATTCAAGATATTTGCACCAGAAGATAAAAGGTATGTCAACTTTTTATTATTAGTGGCACAAATCATAATATATTTCTGAACAGTCATTGGTAATCACATTTCTAAATAAAATGTCCTAATGCTAGAAATTATTCCTTTTTTTAAGTAAAAATAAATAACACTTTCCAAAGGGTGTAAGATTCTTAGTCATGTGTACCACTGTCAATTAAGTGAATAAGAAAGACTCTGACCTTACAAGGTAAAAGTAAAATTTGACATAATCCTCTAGCAGAATAGGATTTTTAAAAAAGCATTGGGATGGATAGTGTATTAAATGCTCAAGGTCACACACTCTGTTGACAGCACTAAAAATAATTATTTTTAATCAATAAGATCATGTCACAGTGATATGCAATAATTTATTACAAACAAAAAACAAATATATATTGTATTCCCATGATTCAAAATAAGGTCACATTATTTGATCCAATATTGAAGATACCTAAGAAATTTTAAAAAATAATTCCATATTGGGTAGAGATTCTTTTTATTCCACACACATGAAAAAATGATTAATACTATATACCTATTTGTCTAGGCAGGGGGAAAATTGTTACATCAAGGCTTCATTAAATTTTCTATTCTGTCCCATTTCCCAACAAAATGATTCTTTAATGCATACATTAACAAATTATACATTCTCCATTTTTTATAGAAAAATTCTTGAATTCTAAAAATAAAACACTGAAATTAAGATGGTTGTATGTTTATATCTATGTATACACATGTATATATATGTGTGTGTATTTATACAAATATGTGTTTGTAGATATATGCATATATATATATACACACATATACATATATGTAATTACATACACACATCCATATGTATATTTGGGAGAGATAAATCATAGTTATTTCTTCTATGTGCAACACATATTGCTAGATATTAACTATTTTCAATCTTTCTTTTAGGAATTTTACACCTGACCATTTAATTAAATGGATGAGTCAAAGATTTTACAAGGATGTGCAGATAATGTTCTCCATCGCTAGATCGCTGTTTTGTCTTAACCATAATATGTCAAATGATTAAAAATCAATGGAAATCTTTGAAATATCTGTAATAGTACTCCAATATATACCATTTAATAGTTTATTACTTTATCAGAAAAAAAAAAATTGTTTGATTATTATTATTTTTTTTTTGGCCAACTAACCACTTGTATAAACAAAGAAAGAGAAGGGTCACTTTAAATTGTAAGAGTAGAGATTGTACTGTAGCAAAGTATGCCAGTGCATAAGAAACTAAATTTTTTTCTGCTAAGTATGCCAGTGCATAAGAAACTAAATTTTTTTCTGCTTTTTCCTTTAGTTATCTTTAAATTAAATGGAAAATTAAATGTAAAGAGTATGCACAAACCACATACGAGTTGAGAGGAAATTGTTTAAATACTGTAATAATTTATATTTAAGATTATGTTCAAGAAATTAATACATATTTATCTTTTTAACTAAATTAAGTATTTGAGCCAGATAGGTTAAAAATGGCTCAGGGAACGACCATGCTAAATAATGTTTTAGGGCCTTGATTTATGCAACAAGTTCAGTTTAATAATGAGCAAAACTGCTAATCAGTGCCCACATATATTAGATAATAAATCCAACGGGGCCAAATAGATAGTTGCAGCATAGCAACTACTGGCCTAATGATTTAATTAATCTAAACATGCAAAATTTTGTGCTTGCTTAAATTTGTTTAGCACATGACACATTGATGAAAATTAAAAAATAGGGGTATCTTCATAAATTTAAAGTGTGTTTTGGAGGAAAAGGGACAATTATCAGACCTTACATAAATGCCTCCTAAGAACCATATTAGGAACTTGAGAGAATGAGTTCATATATTTGGCCTTGTAATTATTTACCTTATGTTGCTGAATTGAAATAGCTCTGATTAGTACAGTGTGCCTATAAAACTGCTCTAAATGAAAGACAGTGATAATCAAAGTAGCATATAATTAGAAGAATACTAGCTTTCCTTAGAGGTTCCCTGTTGTAACAAGTACTTCAAGTTAACTTTTTTAAATGATGTAATTTATTTTTCTCTTTACATCTAACTGGAAATTTAGAATGGTTTCCTTAGCAAGACCATTTTTTTAAACATTCGAAAATATTTTAACTTTAAAGCTATTTTAATATATGGTAATATATGTATGCTTTTATCATTATTTTGACTAACTGTCTATAACATAAACTGAGTTCTATATTTTACTACTTGACATAGTTATGGAATATAGTTATATGAGTGTCCCTTAATAACAAAACATTTTTCCCCTTTGGGAATTTAATATGAATTTGTTTGACTGAGGAGTTATAAATATTTAAAATCCCATTTTGAAAACATTTAGAACACCTAAGGGCTTAGTATATCATTCAGTGGGTTGCTTTTATAGTATTTGCTAATAGAAGTTATTAAATGAAATATTAATATTTTGCTTATTTTTGCAAAAACTTTATTTCTTGAAAAATATTTAAGCATTTTACACATTATTAATTAACTGTGACCATGTGCTATTATTTAAATTACGTAAATGATAGCAACTTAATTATGTGTATGGTCTATGTACACTAGAAAGAAGAAATGCCGAAAACAAACTTTTAGAACTTCATTTTTTTTGGTGATTGATTCTGTCTCTACTCTAACTTTCTTAAATGTTTATTAAAGAGGTGTTTCAGGATTGGGTTTCAATTTCTATGTTTAATACTGATAAACCTTCTGATTAATATGATGTTATGTTTGCAAAATGCCTCATTACCTCAATTATAGCACTTTTCAAATTGAGTCTATATCTCATTTATATTTTCTTTCCCAGTTACATATAAGACCTCAGTAAATTTTAAATCAATAAAAGCACAAATGAATGAGTGGAATATGCATTCCACAAATGGAATGAAACAGTTCCCCTTACCTAATTACTTTCAATGAGTTTAGTAGACCAATAGACGAATAAAGAACTATTAAATATACTGTGAATTTTTCCAAAGTGATTTGAATTCTGAAATGTTCAAAATCAAGCATAAACATTCATAATCAGAATCATAGTTTTAGAATTCACTGTCAGGCAATTCAAAGACAAAATACTTTAGTACCACAGAGTCTACTTAAGAATTGTCTAGTAGCTGATATTATTGATTCTCAATTTTTTTCTAGGAAACAAAAAAGCATACTTTATTCTGCTAATAATATTTCTGTGACTGGTTTTCTTATATTTTAATAAGTCGACAAAAGATAAATTCAAACTAAAAGCACTTCAAGCAATTCTCTAATTACACATTTTTCTTCAAACATTTTGTGTAAGTGCATGATAATGTACTTAATTGCTGTCTACTAGCAATTAGGAGTTGGGACTGTTACATGTGCTGCACAAGTAGAGTATTATATTGTCATATCTGTTTTGTGTTTTACATTTTATGAATAGTAATTATAGATATTGGTATAGACATTGGCATCACAGTTTATGCCTGAACTCTTTCTTAGTGTTTAAGAAAACACAAGTGTAATAACATTTTTGACAAATTAAGAGTATTTTTTTAAAGAAGCTTACTTACACAATTTTATAATTTTTTCTCTAGATTTATGCACTAAGACTGAAATTACACACACATACCACAGAGCACTAATTTACTTGAGAACACTTAACCTTAAGATTTTTTTTTATGTTTTCTTTCTTAAGTACTATGAAATTTCAAGTAGAGGGAGAGAGGGAGAGAAAGTGAAAGAGAGAGACTATATAATTCTATTTTCAGTGATTTTAATAAACAAATTAAAAAACCTTTCCCAGGGCCACACCTAAGATTCATCTGTACACTTCTATGAAGTCATATGATAAGAAAATATTGCTTTATATTTGAAGTATATTTTTAAATAAGCTTATAATATCATTTATGTATGTCCTATATGTCATAGAGGATTATATTCTTTAAATAACAGCTTTGTGCAAAATCTAATGACTTAAGGATTTTGTTTCCAATGAATAGAAATAATTTTTAGTGTTATTTCTTGACAAAGATATTTGTGCCTTTTATCTATCTTTAAAAAATAGGTATTTAACTATTCTCAATGCCTTGTACAGATCTTAAGATGTGTTTTGGTCTATTATTTAAAACATAGATTCACACACACATGCACATTATACACAAATATAAACACAACTCTCAGAAGAATTGTTGCTAGAGAATGACATTTGCTACTTACATATAGTACAAGTGCAATTAATTGGTTGATTAATTTGATTAAAGCAGACATTAGAAACAGATATTAGTTTTACTGGGCAACTGTAAAATTGACTTCCTTTTATTTGGTGGGTGAAAAAAGAGTTAAATAATCAGGCCACAAACCTATTAGAACTATAATTGACTAAACTGTGATACTAAATTCACACTCATGACTCTGTCATCATAGATCATATCATTAGCATCACAATTAAATCAACTTATATATCTTAATCTATGGAGCATATTATTGGTATTGACCTTTTCTCAGAAGGTTGTTTTACCAGATAGAAATACTCTAGAAGCACACTCAAGAAAATAAGTTGCATGCCTTCTAAAAGGAGAGTTAAAAAGTTTTCTGAAGACTAATATTTCCCTTAGTGCCGGTAATGATGATGCACAGACGCTTTCACATGCAGAAATCCAAAAATCCTTAGTTAATTAGAAAGAAATCATCTGCTTTTTAACTTGGAGAATGTGGCTGTGAAAACAATACAAATGATTTTAACTTTTTCATTTAAAATTAATTAGAATTTAAGAAAGTATAATTCCTTGGATGTATTCAAGATCCTTCTTCTGAAATTCTAGATATCTTTGCATTTACTATCAAAGAGAACTTTTCCACATACAAAGCATTGTAATACTTTAGTCACTGAAAAACTGTTCGATGCGTTTAATGTACATCCAAAACATTTTCACTGAAATATGTGACTGAATATGCATTTATAAGTTGAACAGTAAAATTCATACATGAAGAATTAAGGACTATTTGAGCTTTAATTAATGTAATTTCATTATTATAAAGAAGCCCCTTTTACTATTTTTATAGCCCACGTTTAGATTGTGATACTTATTCATAACTGGTAACCCAATTATCTTTTGAAGATTTTTATATTTTAGTTGCTTATAGAATTATTCCCATTAAGATTTTGTTATCTAATTATGCAATTAAAAATCACCTGAAAAAATAGATGAAATACTAAACCAGCTATAAGTACAAGAACACAAAATCATGGTATATGCCTGTTCAATTAAACTTGTGGTTTTTTGTTTGTTTGTTTATTTGTTTTGTTCAACTAATTTTCCCTGGTAAAATTCCCTTTAATGAGACATGGCTGTATTCTTTTTTTTCATTTATGATATATAGTTTGATTCCTCTTATACATATTGCTTTTATGTCATAATTTATATTTTGGCTATCAAATTTATATTCCAAAATATAGTTCCTCAGAGTGAGCACTCAACCTTGGCCACATTCTTCCTCACTTTCAGACTTCTCTGTTTCTGGTACTTTGTTATTTTATGCTTTCTCTGACTCTGTCAGCAACTCTGTCTGCAGCTCAGTTATTCTGCATGCTTCAAAGGAAGAGATTCTTTTTTAGGTTGAAATCTATGTTTTTCCAATACACCTGACTGAATATATTATTTTTTATACTGTGATATTCTTTACAGAATAGAATATTCTAAACAAAAATTTAAATGTGTGTATGGATAGTAATATATGTTCACATTTATTTTCATCAATTCATTGTGATAATGAGATATGAAATTATTTTTATTCAACCTATTTATGCTACCTAAACATTAAAAAAAAGGAGTCTCTATGATTTTGGGTACATTATTATGTATGATTAATTATACATGTATTTCCATTCAAAATTAGCATCTCTCCTAATTAATATAAACCTAAAGAAGTGTTAAAGACCAGATGAATAATTGATTTATTCTAACTTGTTTACCAAAACACTTAACCCAGTGTATAAACATAATTTCAAAATAATATTAACAAAAGCTATTTTTCTTAACTAGAAATAAAATATGCATCAATATAAAATTTAAATATATAGAAAAATAGAACAAATGATAAATTCCTTCTCAATCCCATCATTCAATCAAAATCATCCACTAGCAATATGTTTTCCAAGTATTATTCTATTCACATTTTTTTTCTCAGTAATCTCTCTGCTGGTGTGGCAACTACTGCATCACTTTTCATAGTATTTTCTGATTTAATACCTGTTTTTAAATAAGGCTACAAAGTTCCAACTAGATGATGTAGTCTCATACTAATCAAACTGTGACATTTTCTAGGTTTCTATGTATTAGAAAAAAGAGAGGTATTAGAATCATTAAAATTTATAGTAGATTAATAATACTATTATATCAGAAATTCCCTATATTAATACAGTAATATAATTACTGGACTTTTATGAAGCATCAAATATATTTCCCATCCAAATTTACTACAACTAGCTCACATACAAATATATAAACTGAAGTTGTTGGTAGATTCTTTTATTATATTTTCAAAATATTGAACCAAATACTTGACCAAAGTAATATTTGTACTGGAACTGACCCATTATACTGTCTTAGGACAAAGTCACTGAATTTATCAAGAAGATATAGTTTGGTAGTAATGAATGAATAAGTAATATATGTGTAATATATTGTAGCATAAGAAAACTCCTTGCATTCTTATGATATTTTACAGCAATGGATACAAAGTTTAAGAATTAAGGTTGTGAAAGAAAAGCACGGAAGGACAAAGAAAACAAGGAAGTATGACACATGGCTTTACAAGTGGCTCGTAACAGATATTGAACAGTAGGATTAGTAATAAAGGCTAATATATATTTAAAAGTTATTATCTACTCTACTCTGTCTTGTTCAGCCTTCAGCTAAGCAGTAAATGAAATGTCCATCTGACAGACTATTCAGCAGAACTGGCACTCTGATTATTTATTTAATGGTTTTATTTATTTATCAGTTTTGCCAGATGAATAAACATGTTTTCCATACTTTATCTTAATAGACTTGATAATACAAAGACAATATTATACAATGTCATATGAAGCTCAAATGACTGTAGTTTTTCTTCTGTAATTCCCAATGTTGGATGGAACCTTTCATTTATCATGTGCTAGGGCCAATTTTTTTCCCTTCCAATGGCAACATTGGCTGACTTAACTTTACAATTCATTATTCTGGATAACAGGCATCCATCTCCTCAAGGGTTTGTGAAGATTTGCAGAATCTAAAATGCAGTTTGGAGGAGTAAAATGGAAATCAAAGGGCTGCCTCCAGCACTCATGCAGCTCTGTAATCTGCAGACAGCCCTTTCATCTATCAATGGTCCTTGGGATTAGAGCTTTCAGAGGAATAAGGCTCACCCACTCACTTATTTTTCCCACACAAAACAAGAATTAGAAGGACAGGCAGTTAGAATAAATAGCCAGTTCACTGCCTGTGGCACAGAAGGTCACTGAAACATTTTTTGTTCTTCTATCATTGGTAAAAAAAAAAAAAAATTCACACACACGTTTCCTTCCTTAATATATGTATGCCAAATATCTAATATGAGTATCACTATGGCAAACACTTTTCATATTTATCCACCTATTTTTTCAACACATGTCTATTGATTGACTGCTGTGCAGTAGGTATCATTCTAGGCACTGGGGCATAGCACTGAACAAAACTTCTCATGAAGCTTCTATTCTAATAGGAGAGTCTCATTAAAATGTTAGACGGCAACAAGTGCTTGGGAAAACATGTTAAAGGGAATAGTACTGAAATTCTGAAGTAAAATGTGCTTGCTTCTTTCTGTCGGATGGTAGGATGAGTTCATAGGTCTTATTTCTGCTCTTATTGGTGGTCCAGATCTGTGTGAAATATTATCAATAACATTAATAATATCAAGACATAATCAAAATTTATTTGGTGTTAGGTTGCCAGAGGAAATATAGGATACCCAAATTTGAATTTTAAATATCATTGTTTACCTGAAATTCAAATATAACTGGATATAGTGTATTTTAACTCTCTAAAACTTGAAACCCTAACTAGGTGGCATTTTTTTTTCTTTAAGTAGGCCATTCTAATCTAAGTATAAGTCTTTCCCCTTTATCTGAAACTTAAAAATTAACATCAAATCATCTTACACATTGCTTAAACAAAAGTTAAAAAGGGTTTTAGAGCCTTTGTATTAATGCTTTTTACAACCTGTTCATTTATGTTAAAATAATTTGTTATAATAAATTGGATAGTCCTTTTGTGCTATGCGATATGAAAGACAATTCTTTATTTGATAATTAGTCTGAGATTGCAGATCCTATTCATACTCAAGAGTGTCAAAATTGACTAGTTTTCAATGGATCTGTCAAAACACTATATATCCCCACTAAAAAACTATTTGCTAAATATAAAAATATTAAAGTTTAAAACAAAATATTAGTTAAGTGTCTTGAGGAGGCACTTAGTCTTTGAAAGATAAATTCAAGATCCTCTCCTCCACTCAGTATTGTGACCTTGAGACAATTATTGGTGAATTTAAGCCTCAGGTGTTTTTTGTTTTGTTTTGTTTTGTTTTGTTTGTGTGGGAAAATGACACCTAATTCATAGGTTGTAATGAGGATACAATAATATTAGGCAGGAAAAAATTTATCACAGTGCCTAACACATTATAAATACTTAATAAAAGGTAAAAATCCAAGCTGTGTTAAAAATTATATAGTATCTTGTACTTTTCTTTCAAGTAAGCCCCCTCAAGCATAAAATATTATAGTCTTCACTAATTCGTGATTTCACTTTCTTCAGTTTCAGTTACCCACAGTCAACTGCAATCTGAAAATATTAAATTAAATATTCCAGAAATAAACATTCTATAAGTTTTAAATTGTGCATTGTTCTGAGTAGAATGATGAAATCTCTTGTCACTTCTCTCTGTACCTCGCAGGATGTGAATCATTCCTTTGTTAAATACATCCACCATGTATAAGCTTCCAACCCCAAAGCTCAAGAGTTCCAATGCTGGCAATTTGAATATGCAAAAGAGAAACCATAAAGTCAGTGTTTGCATAGTAATTCCTCTTTATCTGCGAGGGATGGGTTCCAAGACCTCCAGTGGATGCCTGAAACCAGAGAGAGTACCGAACTCCATGTATAGTATGCTATATATTCATATCTATAATAAAGTATAATTTATAACTTAGGTACAGCAAAAGATTAATAATAATAACTAATAAAAATATAACAATTATAACAATACCCTGCAATAAAAGTTATGTGACTAGCTTCAGAAACATTATTAAGTAAAATAAGGATAACTGGAACACAAGCACTGAGATATTGTGACCTTAGATCTGATAACTGAGATAGATACTAAGTGACTAACGAGAGGGTTGTGTAGCTGGATGCTCTGGACAAAGGATATTCATGTCCCAGGTTGGAAGGAGCAGGAAAGTGAGAGATTTCAGAACTACTCAGAATGGCATGCAATTTAAAACTTATAAATTGTCTATTTCTGAAATTTTGCATTTAATATTTTCAAATTGCAGTTAACCATGGGCCACTGAAACTGAGAAAAGAGAAACCACGGATAAGGCAGACGAACGTGTGGGAAAAAAATGTAGTACATACAGGATTAGGTATTTCTGCGTTTTGTGGCAGGTACTGGGGGTATTAGAATGTATCCCCCGCAGATGATGGGGTACAATGGTACGGTAGTCCACTAAACTTATATCTACTTTCTGTGCTGTTCAAATTAATTGTCACATAAAGATACCTTATATACCTATGTACTTGTGTTCTCATAGTACCAATGAATCAGTCTCAAAATTTACTTGATTGAATTGATTATGGGCAAATAGGTCCAAACATATGCAAAAAGAAATACCATACAGATTGTTAGCTACTAAAGCATTAAATTTTTCAAACTAGTATATGCCTGTCATAATCAAAATGACTGAGAAAGTTTTCCAGTAAAGGAGTTGATGATTTGCGTGACTATTTAATAATTTATTTAATTATTATTATGTGATCTCTTCTATAGGTAATCATCTTTTTTCTACAGAAAGTATGAATACAAGTAGACAAAGTAGACAAAGGGAAATGGAACACAGCACATGTAAAATGCTTCTTCAAAAATCTTGCAATGCAGTAAGCACTCAGTAAAATTTTTCAAAAATATATGAATAAGTAAATTTAAAAAGTGAAATTTTTGAAGTGTAAATAAAATAACTTCTGAAGTAAATGAAAATGTTAGAATGATAGAATGAATCAATGAACAGAGTGTGCAAAGAAGAAACTTGTTTCTTTGGAAATAATTTAGGTGAGAGGGTATTTTATAACTATTTTTGGCATATTTGTCCTTTAAAACACAAAATACATAGAGATAAGGATATGTATGTATGTGTGAGTGTGTGTATGTGTGTGTGTGTGTATACTGATAGTGTGTATACTGATAAAAATATTTTAGTAAAACTAATTTTAGTAAAACTATAAGTTAGATGTCTATTATAATTGATTATAAAAAGTTTACATATTATTATTAGGTTTAAGATTAAACTTTTAAATTCTTGTGTTATTTACATAAGCTGCTCTTCTGGCCTGGGGAAAACGTTCTAAAGTCTAAAACTTCGAGGAGACTGTACCGATTTTTAATCTTTAAAAAGTCTCACATATTTACAATCTCAAACATTTTTTCTGAGTAAACACTGCAGGAGAAAACCCCACGAACATTCAATATTTAAAAAGTCTTTTAATTTGCTTTACTGGTACAGAGAGGCAGCATTAGAGTTAACGTTTTGTTCCAGCTGCTTGGAATAAGAGGACAATTCACATCAACCACTCAAGCCTCCAATTCCCCAAACTAATAGTGCTAGGAAAGAGGCAAAAGGAATACACAGAGTTTGAACCTCACCCCAAAAGCTAATAGAAGAAAATTCTGTCAAATGCCTCCAAGCAAGATAGATATACCCCGAGCTACACTCAAGCCCAGAATCAAACTGAGAAACTCTTCAGGCATGCTTCTCCATGTTACCACAGGACAAAAAAAGGAAGAAACAGTTTCTAAAATATTTGGGAAATAGATCAAAATATTTGGATCAAAATCAGCATCTTGAATTGTCAGTAAGGAAAGCTGAAACAGGATAATGGCTAACAATATAACCTTGAATTGTAGCAAAGAGATTAGTTAACGAACCTCTCAAGGCCTCCTTTACTCCTGCCTTTTCATTCCATGGAGACTCCAATTTGATGTGTACTAAGTGAGACCTTCAAACGTGTGGCAGTGATGTGAGTGGGTGATGGACTGTCGAGGGCCAGCACATTGCAGCTGAGGTCAAAGGGGAAGGGATGTTTAGCCATGGGAAAAAAAAAAAGACACTCTATACCAGGTGCTTATGCATTTTAGTGAACATGAGAAAGTCAATGCCACAGATCAGACTTTCTAACCATGAATCAGGAACGTCTCCTGCCATTTGTTTGGGGCCAAATAAATAAGCAATTCAGAGATATAAGGAAAAAGAAAAACACACTCAAAATGAATGGGAAATTTGGTTTCTGTATCAATAGCATTTTGCGTGCAATACATAAGTAAATTATTACAAATATACTTTTTTTTGTTAATTTAAAACATTATATATTATAAAAGAAAATGTTTTATTTTGTCATATAAATCTATTTCACTACAGGTTACACAAATGTCTATTAGTGTAACATACATCAATAATTTATGAATTTATCATCTGAAAATAAACATAACAGAAGACGGCAGTGGGTTTTTCATTTAAAAAACTCCATAAAAATTTGTACATTCTACATGTGGTTGGCAGATTATCTTGAATAGTTGACCATTTGAGAATTTTAAAGTTCTTTATTCATTACCACCTAAACTATCTTAATCATGTTATTGCCTTTACTCTGATTTTCTATTTAAAAATATTATTAAAAATAATTCTTTTCAGTAACTAGGAAGTAAATAAAAATGTCCAAATGGTCAAAATACATTTTGCTATGTTCATAAAAATATGCAGGTACATTATTCATGGAACTATCGCACAGGTTTTTTCTCCTTTACTTGCTCAAATTGTCTTCCCAGTTTATCAACTTAAATTTGATTAGAAGCATCATATTTGACAGGACTAGGTGTGAAGACACTAATACTAGTATGGGGAAATAGCATTTCCTACTTAACAATAATGGTGATATTTTTGAGCTCTTGCTTTCTGCCAGATCCTATTAGGACAGTTTGCTTATATAATTTATAATAGTTCCTTTCTTTAATACAGTTAAATTTTTTTATCTTAGAGAGACAGAGAGCAAATATGAGAGAAAGACTGACAAAGAGATAAAGGGAAAGAAAGGCTAGAGACTGAGATATACAACATTAAGGCCAATGTCAACCTCTGTTTTCCTTATTGCAAACTGTATGTTCCTATGGCCCTGCAACTAATAAAATACCTTCATTTTCCATACCTTTCTCAATGAACAAACTGAAACACCAGAAAGTCTTCTGATTGTGTGCATCATGTAAAACTGATACACTATAAACCAATTTCCTTTTCCTCTGTCTTAAGCTGCTTGTCACTTATGTCAAGATTTTACTGCATATGGAGTATTGGCATTTCAAGCTCAAGACACCCAAACTTCTTATTTTAAATCATAATCTTCTACTGCACAACAGTTTTGGTTTAGGAGACATAACTGAAGTGTTACTGTTAGATATTTTGTAGCTAGTTCTTAAGGAGTTTAAATCAGAACTCAACTTTTCTGAATTAAGAACCCTTTTGACTTCATTTGAAAATCTATTTCCCTAATAAAAAGAGTCTTGAGGAAATATTCTAATGCACCACCCCTTTCCTAAGCCCAGGCTGGTTTTGTGGTGACTCTAAATCTGGTTTTGGTCCCCAGATATAGTTTCATAGTTGTCATACTGTTCTTAGCCTAAAATTGCTTCTTAAAAAAAACATATAATATATTCCCTTTCTTGATTAAGCATTTTTTTTTATTTATGGAATATTTTAAAAGCTAGCTCAAGTTTTCTTATTTTCTTCCTCATGTAAAAGGGTTTTCCTTTAGAATGTGCAGGAATGATAAAATATCTGTTCATGTCAAAACACAAAAACAGAAAAAAAAATAAATGAAATCAGTGCTAGCACATTAAAAAGCTTATGGTTTAATTCTTTCTTTCCAATGAGTATTTAAATCAAAATTATTGTTATTTTAACTGTGCTGTTGATTTTTAGAGATTAACTGACAAATTTGCCTAAAGTACAGTATTTTGCCTGTTGGCAGATCTGACTGTGAGTTAGGTCATTAATAATTACAAAGAAATAAAGAGTTTTCTGGCCAATTACTAAGAATAAATCTGTAAAGGTCCAAAATCCAAGTGAAGATTAGGATATAATAAGAATATAATAAGATTTTCATTAATATTCCTCATATATAAATCAGTGCTCACCATTTAAACCTATTTGTCGATACTTGAGTTGATCCTATGGAAATACCAAATTTTCCATGTTATTATTCAAAAGCTCTTTTCAGCTTAAATCTACATAACATTTCAAACAACTAGTGCTAAATTACAGTTTTTAAAAACAAAATGTGACTGACTACGCAAGAAAAGTGAAATGCAGAGCTAAGATATTATCCTGATGATTCAAGATACACTGAAAAAGCAACATCTATCTTTCCTTAACTGGCTTGCAGAAATTGAAATTTAGGGAAAATAGATCTCATGTTTCCTCCCACCCGTATATTCGTTATGAAGACAGAATTGAAGCCACAAGTTTGCTTAGATAATTGTGTAGTTTGACTTCGTTTTTTCAACAATAGTAACATAATTGAAGATTTACTACTATAAACCTAGAAGTATTGTGAGTTGCATGTGTTAACCCACAATCTCCAAGTCTGTTAGGTAAATAGTCTCATGCTCATCACATGTTATAGATGAAGTCACTTGGGCAGAGTCACCTGCTCAAGGTTATGGGGCTGGCAAGTGCTGAAGAGGAATGATTTGTGCTCAGTCTGCCTAGCTCCACAGCAATGAAACACTACACATATTTCCTTTCAGCATTCTACTTGAGAGGTCTTAAAAATGTATTTTATATATTCTAGGTGGATACATTTACCAGGATATGCAAACAAAGCCTTAAGATTTCAGAAACAAATTTAAACACTGCTCTCCTTGTCTCACTCTTCCTGTCCCTATGTCTCTCCCCTGCCCACTCCTACCATGTTAACTTAGTTTCCTTTGGAAGTGGTTAGATCCTAAAACTTATAGATTGCATCCTGAAAGCAAAGTAAGTATGTAAAAGTCAATTAATACATAAAGAATCCTAAAATATGATGCATCAAAAAGACCATTACACAAACAAAAAAATCAGAAGCCAAAACTTTAATGAGAATCTGTCTCTGGAACAACTAGTGAAAGACTAGCATAAAATTTATCATTCAATAATGGAGTAATGCATTTATTCATGAATGTAAGCACAAACTGAACTTGTAACATTGAAGTGTGATTATTTCCTGGACATGGAAACAACTATACTAAATAATAATGCCTTTTTAAAGAAAAAAAATAAAAATAATAA
>KE792387.1:2869-15905 GCA_000465285.1 Eidolon helvum | reverse complement strand
CAACAAGCAATTGACGCTGCGGCCTTGGCAGGGCAGTTCAGACTTTGCCCCTGGTTTTGTGGCTTCTGCTCACTGTCCCCGTAGGGGCGGAGGCCCTGGGGCCTTGCATCTGCGTGGGGTAGCCAGGCACACAGGCCTGGTGGGTGTGTGTACAGGTGGGCGGGAGGGTGAGGGGGGCTCCGTACATGCCCGTGTGAACATGGGCGGCCACCTGGGAGCAGGGGCGGGGACTGCGAGGCTGGGTACACGCGTGCCTGCACATGTGGGATCACACGGGCCGGGCTCGTAGGCCTGAGAGGTGAGCACTGAGGGGGGGGCGGCAGGTGGGCTGTGCGTAGGTGTCTGGGTACAGGAAGAGACTAGGTCAACTGGATGTGGGCGAGGGAGGCTGGGCGTGGGTGCAGGCTGATGGGTTTACGTGTCTATGTGGAGGGGAAGGGCAGGGGTGAAAAGGGTTGGGTCCTGGTCGCAGTCCTGGGTCTCAAGACAGAGAAATGTACCCAGTATTTTATGTCCCTAAAGAATCTGAAAGATGGACAAATACAGGTCAGTGGTAACAGACAAAATACTGTTTGTTCCCAAATACGTCTTAGACCGCCAGCTACTTTGGGGCCTTAGCAGTCTCCCGTCTCTAAACACAGTCCTCCTGCCACGAAATAATCTCTCTCCCTCCCCAGCCTCATCGGCCTGTGGGCGATGAAGAAATTAATCCATGTGGAGTGCTTGGACCGTAAAGGACTCTAGTTGTTTTAACTCTTATTAGTCTTTACCTTGATCATACCCCTGAAGTGAAAAATGAAAATGAATTCAAAAAGCCCAGCCGCCTTCCTCCGGGAGCCCTCCCTGCCCCTACCAGCCAGGCAGGTGCTCCTTCACCTGCTCTGCACAGCTCCAGCCAGAACCTCCGTGTGCCTGGCACACGGGAAGTGTCACGAAGCAGAGCCGTGACTGCAATCATCGTCTGACGACGCTGACGCACGGACGCCATGGAGGTGTGTGTGGCCGTGGCCGCTGGAGCCTGTGAGCTTCCTGAGGGCCGGGGTTGCTTATTCGTCACGGGGCCTTCGGGGTCAGGCACGAGGTGGCTTTCAGGAAGCTCTGAGGGAATGGGAAACTTGAGTAGAGGGGCGCTGCGGCCAGTAACTGTGTTTTTTACGCAGCGACTTAGCGTGGGGCTTTACCTGTCACCAAAGCACAGGCCTCGCCCTCCATAAGCTCCAGGACCCAGGGGAAGGAAGAAAGGGGACAGATAGGGAAACAGCAGAGACCACACAGTGGGCTTGGGGACAGCTTCCCAGAGAAAGCAGCTCTGAATGGAAGCCACAGTGAGCAGAAGGGCAGGGAAGGGCGTCGGGGTAGCAGACGTACTCCGGGCCTCCTGGGAGACACTCCCCACGTGAGCGACCACAGCTGCTTCAGCCCTTGGGGACCACCAGCTAGCCCGACGTAACAACACTTTGGATCCTCGAATTAAGGACCAGGATCTGCCAGGCACTTAGCACCATCTCAACCGTTCCTCTCACTGTGATCAACGATACTGGCTGTCCCAGTAGCGCCAGAAGGGCTGTCACAATCCTGTCCCTTTCTTCTAGGAGCTGTGGTAGGCGCACACACTTCTCCCTCTCCCCGACCTCCCAGCATACAGGGTTCGGGGCTCCATTTTCATCTCAAAGGATTTCTAGCTTCTGATTCACCCCACAGAAGTCACCATCTGACCTCTGCTCAGTCTCTTCCCTGCTTTGGGCTCAACTCCTGGCCTATCGCTGTTCCAACAGCCACTCCACTCCACAGAGCTCTGACGCCTCATGAGTAGAAGAGGGGCCCTCAGTGACCCTCGGGCAGGTCTCATAAATCGATCAGGCCCAGAAAGGCCCGGGTCTCACCCACAGGAAGCTCTCTGCACCCCTTCCACCCTTTGTTCTCCTCCCTTCTGCCTGATGACTATCTGAAAAGGCCTCTAGGACCTGCTTCTTGGCTCTGGGCTGGACTGGCATGAGGAGGACAGAGTGGCCCTTGCCCTCTGCCGCTGGCCCCGGGTGACAGGAGCGATGTGTGTGCAGAAAGGCCTATCGAGTTCCACACCAGCCACACGCCCATCCCCAATTCCTGCAGCGTCCGGCTTCCTGAGCCAGCCACTCCCTGGCCCATCTTAGCAGGAGACGAGTTGTGTGGACCCGGGAGGGTGAGTCGGACTGGGAGGTGGTTTGTGATTTCCCCTTAGAATGTGTGTGAGTACATGGGTGTGTGAGTGTGAGGTGGTGGCAAAAGGGGACAGAGCTGGACGCCCCCGTGAGAGCCACCTGTCCTCATGGGTGTCCGTGGGAGTGGGTGTTTAGGGGTGGGTGTCTCCTGGTGACAGGGAAGAGGCAGGAATGTGCAAAAGCGGTGGTCCGAGACTCCTTCACAGGTCCTTGGGGGGCCTTGGAGGACCATCACGTCACGCAATGCCTCCCAGGGACCCTGTTCAATGCGGCCCAGAGCAGGGGACAGTCAGGGTCCTGGCAGTGCTGCAAGTCACCTCACCATGCCTCCTCTGAGTCTCTCCCCAGAGACTCCCACCCAAGCCTCTCTTCCCTCCCCCGTACATTCTTCCACTTCCTGTGTCACCTCTGGCAGGAAGGAGAACCTCTTTATTCCCTCTTGAAGCCTTCTTGATGCTGTATCTGAAGGGGGATGCAGGAGCACCTCCCCCATCCTTCATCACCCCCCCCCCTTCCTGCCACACAGTGAGCAATTCAGGCACATTTACCTGCCAAACAGCTATTTGCATAAAGAACTTGATAGTAATATTGTCAGTGTCTAGAGGAACCCCAGAGCGATGTCCACCCTGCAAACCAGCTGCGAACTTCAGTTTGCAGATGAGCACCATTTCCCAGGTGCAGCAAAGAAGAAAGATGATTTAGATGCAGTTTTGCCACTTAGGAGCTTTGTGATCACAGGAGAGTTACTAAGAATCCCTGAGTCTATTTCCACGTCTGTAAAACGGGGAAAACCAAATGGTGTTTATCTGGTACACCACTGTATGCCCGGTGCCTGACAAACAGTGAATGCTCAAAGAATATTGGCTAAATGGATGGATAAATGAATATAGAAGGATTGTTATTGGGATTAAACGAGACGAGAGAAGTAAAGCATTTATCACAGTGATGTCACATATTAAGCATTCAGTATAAGGAACTTATTGTTAGCTATTATCCAGGAGCAAAATCTTATTCAGTCACACTTGTTCCCAGAGCTAATATAAAATCAGGTAATTAAAGCTAAATAGTGACTCGTCCTGAAGAATCTAAGCAGTAGCCGCTGGAGTCCAAAGGGTGATATTGATTTTAACAAGTTTTGATTGAGCAGGTCTTTGTGCCCAGAATGGGTGAGATTCTGTTTGAGATACAGAAGAATTAAGTCCAGCTACCCCCTAAAGAGTTACTTTCCAATTGGAGAGGCAAGATCAAAATTCATTAGCACAGATGCCTTCCAGCTTGAGCCAAAGACTCAGACTGCATTCTCAAGGCGAGTACGAAACTGTCATTTCTTTCTTCAACAAATATTCATAGCTCACTTGCTGTGCAGTGCAGGCCCCTAGCTAGGCACTGGGGACATGGAGACACATCTGATGAATTAGAGACGAAGATCTCAAAAAAAAAAAAAAATGGGTCAGGACAATATATACTGAAACAGAGCACCGAACACAGAAGCTCATTCTCTGTAGTTCCAGGGAAGGGGTTAGGAAGAATGCTTTCTCTTCCCAGGCCAAACCTCTTGCCTGGGGCCCCAAAGCCCCAGCCTGACCTCACCCTGGCTGGAGGCTGGAGAACCAGGCTGTCCATCCAGGCACCTCCCACCATGGCCCTTACCCCAAGGTTCGCCAGGGGTTTGGGGTGGGGGGGCTGTGCCCTATAAGAATCCTGGAGTATCAGCGCTGGAAGGGGACTCAGAAATCAGCTGGATGCTGGTGGAGCCCCATAGAAGCTGAGGACCTAAACCACTCCATGAGGCAGCGACAAAGCCAAGGAAGGTCCCACGTGTCTGGATGCCACAGACAGTGCTGAAGTTTCTAAAGCACTAAGATGCTGGAGGATCTAGAATGTCCCAGAACCCTCCTTCCCTACCACCTCACTTGGAGGCCTAAGATATCGGAGGGCACCTGTCAGACGTGGCAGATGAATGGGAAGTGGTGGACGCCCGCTCCCAGCGCCTCGCCAGTGGGCCTGAGACAGGCACAGGGCACAAATGAGCATTGAGGGGGAAGCCAGTTCCAGAGCGGTCCCAGGTCTCCGGGTATCTAAGAGGTGGGGCATCTTGTATTTTGAGTTAAGAGAGTGTAGGGTGAAGGGATTCAAGGGGTGGAATAAAGAACAGACAATGGGGCCAGCAACTTCATAAAGCACCTGTTCCCAGTAGCAACTGCCATGCCCTGGAGCAATTTGGTGGGAAAAGGTGAGTATGGCTGGGAGATGAGGTGTGGCTAAGATAAGCCCCTAACACCAGGCTCTCAGCTCCTGGGCAGGCCCTGGATCCAGCGTGGCACCGCTGTTCAGGGACAAGTCGACTGCTCCTACCCCTGCTCCCCCTGCTTAGCGGTCACAGCGTCTGTGGGCGTGCCTGTCTGCGCTCGCTCCCTGCTCGCTTGTGTGACAGCTGCTGCAGACGGGTCAGGTCGTGTGTTATCCGCGGCGAGTGGCCCAGAGCCCTGGGGCTGGGATCCTGAGGATTCAGGTCTGAAGTTTGCCGGCCACTTTCCAGTGCTGTGCCCCTGGCCAAGTTTAAGGTCCCTGATCCTTATTTTTCTCATCTGCGAAACGGGGCGAACATCTCAAGGTTGCCGTGAGGCATAAATTAAATGCACTGGTGTCAAGCATCTAATACAACGCCTGGAATATACTAGCGCTCAGCGAATCCCCGACGATTACCTTCTATTCTCCCCTGTCCGTTTCTAGCCCACTCTAGAAAAGAGCACAGTGCTTTGCTCAAAGTAGATGCTCAATAAATATTTTTAAAGATACATATTTATGTATATAGACATATGGGTCCGTACTATACATATATGTAAACTTTCATACACATAGATAAGCATAGGCTGCAAGAGCTCAGAAACAGACCCCGAAGGCAGAAGGAATTCTTCCGCCCGATGTGCTTTAGGGTAGAGTCGGGCTGCCCGGGGACGGAGGAGGGACCCTTTCTCTTGGCCACCAGTCTGTGCCATACGCTTGGTCTGACTCACTGTCCCTGAGAGCCTGGTGACCGTCAGCCCAGGGGGAAGTGCCAGTTCCAGCACTTGGCTGTTTTCCATAGTCTTCCTTGGTGCCTACTTACTACCAGCAAGTACGAGTTAGGGCAGAAGAGGCTGAGCAGGGGGCAGGTGGGTGGGGAAGGGTCAGGCAACAGGAGTGTAGTGGGGGAGGGGAGATGTTCCAAATGCCCCAGCTTACAAGACACCGAGCCACTTGGGGACAGCACCCACTCAGCCACCCTGGGTCGGCTGTGGTTCAGGCCTCTGGGGGGCGCTTCTCTCAGGATCAGAGAGAAAAGCCACTGATTGCTGATCTGTCTTTTAACTTAACTCATTAAGCAGTGGAGTCCTTTGCGTCTACCGCTGTATTCAAGCAAAATTTCGACAGTGACAATGAACTTGACACCAAAGGCCTCACTTGGCATGGCTAGATACCCCGCACAAGGATTGGCTGGGGAGGGGCTGCAAGGCCTCAGCTAGGTGGGTCCCCCAGTACCCCATCTCCATGTCTATCCTTCAGTCTCCTGTTCTTTCTGACACTTAAATATTTATTTATTTCATAATGTTTAGTACTACTTGAGCTTCTCTTTAACATTGAGGTAACATTGATTAACAACATTATATAAGTTCCAGGTGTACAACATTGTAATTCGATCTCTGTACACACCATAGCGTGCTCACCGTCCGAAGCCTGGCCTGTGTTCCTCTGGGGGCCAGAGCTTCCATCTCCCTGGCTTCTAGCTCCCTACAATGCCGCCCGGGCTTCTAGCGCCCTCCAAGGCCGGGGGCGGAGGGAGCTCACCACCGGCCACTGGATGGACCACAGCCCGGGCAGCAGCAGCCAGAGACACACATTACCGAGTGAAGTCAGGCAACTGGACACTTCGGGGGCCTCGCGCTCCCCGGGTGTGCAGCATCCCTTTCATGTATCTGTGGAAGACTTTGGGGGGAAGGGGGAGCAGGCTCAGAGCGAACCTCCGGGCTGTCAGACCATTAACCTGGACTTCCAGAGACCCAAGTCCCTCCTGTTCCCTCCCTAACGTGGAGCCCCTCTGAAGGGTCTTATCCAGGGCCCTGGGGCAAACGCTCAGACACCCCTGGGCTCTGCCTCTGCTGGGCAGCGGACTCAGGAACCAAACTGAGTGCTCAACAACGTGGAGTCCTGTTCTCCGAACCCTGTTCTCACACCTGCCCTGGCCAGCTCGGCCACCGCTGCCCAGGAGGTCTGGGATGGCACGGGGTGGGGCAGTGGGCAGAGGGGCAGTGGAGGGGTAGTTTCCCTGGCTGCTATAAGTCAGCTTTGTTTTGTTGTTCTCTTCCCTTTTGCTTTCCTGTTTACCGATTTCTTTTAACCCTCTCTCAATGGGCAAAACACAGCCCCACGCAGAGTGTGCCTAATTGAGAGATGTTAAACCTCCCGTGCTGGGCTGGAAGTCAGCCTCTTCTGAAGCCGTCCACCGGGATGTACCAGTATAGGAGCTAAATATAGAAAGGGCTCCCTCCTCCCTCAGCCTCATCCTCTGTGGGCACGGGCTCAGGCGAGATCGATGCTGCGCTCGGCGGCAGGCTGCCTGACAGCTGCCCCTGTTTACAGACCCTTATCCGCACCTGCCGCCCATTGGCTCTGACAGAGTCCCGACATACTGGGGACAGGAAGTCACCATGGTGACCCCGCACAGGGAGTGGAAAGGAGGCAGGGGCTTGGCTGTGGGGAGGCAGGACACACACTCAGCACACCCTCGTGGGCTTGCCCTTCTGCCCTGGCCACTCCAGGCTGCCAGCTCTGTGTCCAGGCCACCTGCGGAGGGGGCAGCCCTGTGGGCGATGGAGGGGGAGGCAGGCTGTGTTATTCATGCCGGAAGTCCACGGTCTTCTCAGGGGCCTCTTCCCTGTGCCTCCCCAGAACGCCGAGAATGGATGAATCAGTCCCAGCTCATCAGAGCCTTTCATGCTCAACCAGCCCAAGTGACAGATTTAGAAACTGCGTGGTCTTGTTCTTTCAGTGGATCTCTGAGGCACACTCCAGAACGGGCCCAGGTCTTCATTATCTCCATCCACACCCTTTGATTAAGCATCTGTGACCTCACGGCACTGGGTGCTGTACCCAAAGGGGCATGGAGCAGGATACACCAGTGCAGAAATGTGTCCCCAGAACATTCAGGCCACAGGAAAAGAACTCAGTGATATGACTGGTGCCAACATCTCAGTCGAACGTCACAACCCCGTGAGGAATTGCCATAATTCTATTTCGATATGAGAGTTGAGGGGTTCAGTGCCTTTTACAAGGACCCCCAGTAAGTGACAGAATGGACACGCTCAGGTTTTCTAGCTGGGTAAGGACACCCGGAGTTTTCCAAACTCTGGACTATGAACCCGCGGCATCAGACACACCTGGGGGATTCTTAAATGCAGACGCCTGGGCCAGGCCCTGACCCGGAGATTGCGTGTCAGGAGGGAGCGTGGGTGTTTACCAGTTCCCAGGTGACTGTGGTGTGCAGTCCCCTGGGTGTCACCCAGGGAAATGACAATGCTTCAAGAACCCGGGTGAGCATATAGTCCCATGGTTCCCAACCACAGAGGCCATCAGAATCCCAGGTCAGTTTACAAGGCTAGTCATGTCCAGGCCCTTAAATTAAGGCAGAACTCGTCATGGTGGGGCCTGGGTGTCACAGACTCCGGAAGGCTCTGTGAGCAATTTCAGTGAGCAGCCAGAGTGGAGAGTCCCTACCCAAAGCCCTCTGTCTTGCACACGAGGATCTTACAATGCTGGGAAGCGGAGTGAGCTGTCAGTGGTCATGCAGCCAGCTCGGCAGAGAACCAGGTGTCCTGACTCTCATTTCAAAGCTCTCTCCACATCCAAGCTCTGTGCTCGTGGGCCTGTGAGCCCAGCGCAGTCACAGGAGACTCATCCTGGAATGAGTGGTACATGGAGAGGCTGCTGGTTTTCCTCTCCTAGAGTCTTAAGTTTGAAGACAAAGAGCTTTCAGGCTGGGACAGTGGAGGCAGACACATGGAGCTAAGCCCCTGCTCTGAGGTGCATGTGGGGGCACGGAGGGCCCACCATATCAGCTCCTCTGACCCTCAGCCTCGGCGACGAGCATCTGTGATTACGAACGCACCTCAACATTTGTGCTGCCTGCCCGGCCTGCGACACAGCGCCGCCCGGCTTAGCAAACATCCTGCCCGTGCGGTAAGGCCCACTTAAAGAACCACCTTGTCCAGATCACGCTAGGAGAAGCTTCATTCTCTCTGATCTTCTGTGACTTAGTGTGAGCCTCAGTATTTTGCAGTTGGTCATTTACTTGTGGCTCAGGACGCTTGGCATATCATCACATTATTTAAAAAACAAACAATCATAACACTTTCCTGTCTTCTCAAACCAAACCAGTGACTTGATTTTTGAAAGCTGCCCTAGACTGGGCCCGGTTCTCTCTTAGGACACTGCTTTTTGGCACCTGGTTTCTCTGCCCCACCGTGGGCTCAGAGACGTCCCCTCAATCCTAGCTGTTGGGGTTGGGGGTGTTGCTCTCACCATATTCCAGATCCACCTGTGTGCTGGGCATCTACTCCTCAACCCAATCTGACCAAGGCCATCAAGATGGATCCAAAGGGAACCAGAGAATTAGCCGCCCACTTAAAAGCTTCCCATACCTCTCCAGCTCTCCCAGATCCCAACAGCCCTGAGACTTTTGTTGTCCCTCATACATGAGGTCTTTCTTCCTGCTGCATTCCCCACTGATGGAAACACCCACTCCCCACTTCTGCTAACATCTCCCCCTTCAGGATCGGTTCAGAATTCACTCTATGGAACCTCATCCCCTCCCTGCTCCCCACCTCCCCCCACTGGGCTCCCGCTGCCTTGTGTTCAGCCATCTATCATGGCATCTGCCACGTTTCATAGGGCACAAGTGCTCAACAAAGACTGATGAAGTGAACTGCTCTCCACGTAGGAACAGACTTGTCACTGGCGTGTTGGCCTCAGACCCAGAAGACAACATGTGCTTTACGCCTGTGCAAAATAACAAAGGGAAAAGGACCCCGGTCCCGTGCACCGTGGTTCTGATCGTTGGGCTTGAAAAAAAACCATCCTGGATCCTATGGTAGGAAGCCTCTAGGATGAATTCCCATGACTCCTGCCTCCTGTTCGTCACACCTTTTGTATTGCCTTTGCATGTAGGCTAGCTAGACTGACTTGTTTCTAATAGAATACGGCAGAAGTGACAGGATCTCACTTCTAAGATTATAATAAGACCCTGGTGGTCCATCTTCGGCTCCCAGATCAATTGCCCTGGGGTGAACCAGCTGCCATGTCAACAGGCAGGTCACACGGTGAGGGACTGAGATGGGCTGACAACCCCGTGAGTGAAGCCCTTCAGATGAATGTGGCGCTGGCTGACCTCTTAACTGTAACCGCACGAGAGTCCCTGAGCCAGGGACACCCAAGTAGGCCACACCAGATTCCTGACCCTTGGAATATGTGAGGTAAGAAACATCTGATGTTTTAAGTAGCTAAGTGTTGGGGTGCTTTGCTACGTGGCCACAGATAACTAATGCATGTCCTTTGTGCTCCTCCTTTGTGCACATATGCGGACGACATGGCGAAGGTGAGCGGCAGCTAATGGCACTCAGCACTCAGGACAGGCAGGTGGACTGGGAGGGAAGCTGCAGACCCCGGAGCCCCGAGGAGGACAAACAGGTGTGGACCTACTCTTTAAAAGCCTGCTCACACCCCAGTTTTCCTACCCACCTTCCTGACCACGTGTGTGCTCATTCTGCCTCCGTGATGTCTCCAGGACACACTGCCCTAGTGTTCCACTGTCTCTCTACTTAAAATTCATTCATGCAACGTGTGTTTGCTGAATTCCCCCGGTGGCCCCAGCACCATTCACGGTGCCAGGGGCTCTGTAGTGGAAAACACAGCCGCCGCTGTCTTCCCTGCATCGTCCTTTCCCCCTCGGCTACCCTGAAAGCACGTTGAGAAGGACGCTGTCCCTGCCCCTTCGGGCTCTCCACGGCACTCAGCACAGTGCCGCACTCTGTATTTCATGACCGAGGAGGAGGATATGTGAACAACTGCCTGTTAGAGGCACGTTAGAGGTATGTGTTTGGATGGGATAGGACAGAAGAAAGGGTGGCTGAGCATTTTAAGATCCTCTCTACTCCCTTCTCCCCGTAGAACAACAGATCGAGATTTGACAGACATTTATTTAGCACCTATTGTATGCCTGAGGAGCAGCAGCTAGGCACTCTCCCGCGCACTACCTCATTTCATCTTCACAGATATTTGCTCGTGAGGGAAATATAATTTCCATTTTATTGTGGGTAAATCAAGGCTCAGAATGGTAAAATAACTTGCTCAAGTTGCACAGCAAAAAATACCATCTGCTGCTTGTGGAGTGTTCCGGGTTAGCTCATCTCATCCTCCTCCAGCCCAGACTGAGGCGAATACATATGCGGTAACTTGCCCAGGTTCACACTTGTGAGCTGGGAAGAGCCAGAGCCAGAAGTGGAACCCGGGAATCCGAGTCTGGAACTCTTCACCACGCTAATGGTCTCAGCAGAACTGAAGCTCGAAGGGGGGTCGCCCAGCTCTGAGCCCAGTGCCCTCACCCCCACCGGGGCTGCTCTTGCCTCCTGCCCCGGCCCCCAACATCACCCTATTTTGGCTTGCTCCATGTTCCAGTGACTTTCCGATCTGGCAGTGATTCGCTACTCTTGAGGGTTTTTTTTTTTTGACTGAATTCAACACTTTTTGTCTCAAAAATAAAGAAATCAGGGCTCTTCTCCTAGGTTATATGGAAAAGCCACCCATTGCCTCCTCCAGCTTTCTGAAGGTTGTGTGTGAAGAAAAGGCGAGGAAGGAGGGAGAATGAGAAAGGAATAAAAACAAAACGAAACAAAACGGGACAAAACAAAACAAAAACCCCAGAGCAACAAGGAGTTTCTCATCCCTGAAGTGAAGTTTTGATTCAAAATGAGTCTTAAGCCTCAGTCCTGCGCCTTTTTCGGTCAGATCATGTCAGTAGGAGAATAATGTGACCTGGCAAGTAATAACATTTCCACAGACATCGGGTGGGGACTTAAAATGCAGAACACAGGCTCCTCGATTCGGAATTAACTTCCTTTCTTTCTGGGCACAAGAAGGGCTGTGTGTCTCTCATCTTCTCTCCAGCCTCACATGCTTATTCATGCAAGTCAACATTCCTGCCCCACAATAGGTGTGATTGCTTCCCATTATGTTGTCATGGCAACACCCATTGCCATCTGGGGGGTGGGGAGGTGGCAGTGGAAACAAATGAGCGGCCAATCAGGCTTTCCAGGAAAGTCTCATAATGACACACTCACTGCTCATGGCCAAGTGCCCAAGCTGCGAAGAGTGAAGGTTAGCGTACGAAGACTCTACTGCCGTTAACGCAACACAGTGATGGTCACCTTCTGTATCGACTGAGGTACACTGAGTCCACGTTAACGTGTATTTGCTCATTGATGGGTTATGAATCGGCGTGAGAAAGGAGCTACGATGAGTGAACAGTAATGAGAAAAGCAAAAGGGCCTTCAATGTTGTAACTGCCATTCCTGTGAAGATACACGGGGGCTAATTCTTTTCTGTGCCAAGTTTTGTGGAAGAGTACAGAACCTGAGTGTCGCCAAGGTCACTGCCAGCCTCCTCGCCCAAATCCAGAAAGAAATGGAAAAGTCCTATTGTCAAGACCTCCAAAGACAGGAGTGAATGAAGCCGCAGCTCTGGGAACAGGTGTCCGTGCTTTGAGGGATGGGACAGTCAGCTGCGTGGCCTCTCTGCTACAAACGTCTCTCACTTGATGAGATGGGGATCAGAATACCACATCTCTCAGTGGGTTGCTGTGAGGATTAAAGGATTAATGCACAGGCTAGGCACCTGCCTCATGTAACTACTCAGTAGATGTTAGCCATTACTATTACAAGTACTCCCAGATGCTCAGTGCTGTCTAGGATTGTGCCACTGCCCCCCGTCTCTCTACTTTGGGTTCTACGTTCCGGACAACAAACTCAGCAGAAATGAATTTTCAGTGGCCCGTGAGCCACAGCCATAGCCTTTTGCTGTAAGACTCCCAGACCCTCTCTGTCCTCCTAGGTGGGAGAAAGCCAAGGAAAGGAGGTTGACAGCTGGATATTCCTCTTTAGAATGGTTGTTGACTTCATACCACCATCGAATGAGGAGTTCCTTAAGCTCCACCTGCGGAAGGTCCATGGTATGGAATGGGCTTTGCCTTGAAGTTGGGAAACAGCTCATCTGTGGCTGCCTCTGCCCACATCTGTGGGAAGTCTCATGAGGCTCAGATCAAGAAGTCTCCAGCTCACACTCCTGTCCCAAAGCCCAGTGCCTGACGGTGGATCCCTAGGGCTTTCTGATCAAGACTGAGGAAGACAGCCTGCCAGTGGAGGCAACGGAGGTCGACTAGAGCAATTAATCCTAAAGGTTACTGAAGCCCGTCCTGCTGGGAAGCAGGAATCCAATTACCCATAGTGACAGCAGCTCAGTCCCCGGGGAGACACTCGTGGGCAGGGCACCCGACAACCTGTCTGCCGGAAACCTTCCTGATAAGCAGTCCCCCACTCTCTTGACTTCCGTCATACACCCCAGCTGGGCACCGACCTCAGCTGACAGGATGTCACCCAGGCCACAATGCTCAGGTTACGGAGCAAAGGAGGGAAAGGATGCTGAACCAGGACCAGACAAGACCCATTTTCTCTGCAGAAACAAAGACCAGAAGAACTGGTCATTTTTCCAGGTTGAACCAGACCTTTATGATACATCAAAAGCAAAAA
>KE792386.1:0-20874 GCA_000465285.1 Eidolon helvum | reverse complement strand
GGGCAGGTGGTGGTGGTGGGGTCAGGACACGCCCAGAAAGAGCAGAGATGCCAGCCTCAGCTTTGCCTCCTGCTGTGTCTGTCTAGAGACCTTTCTGCTCCCCTCCGCCCAGCTTCCGGAAGGCCACTTAGCCTCCAGTTCCACGAGGATTAAATGAGAAGCATGGCGTTAGCTGCTGTTCTGTCCTAGGTACGGGACTGTCCCGCACTGGACTCCGTATGCCACAGATGCCCCATAAGCCTCTATTCGTTCAACAGGTAGATAAATGAGATGATCAGATTAAAACCAGGACGTGACGAGGATATAGCAAGAGAAGGGGACGGCCGCTAACATGAAAAAAAGGAAGATGACCCCAAGTCACAGGAGTAGGAGGGAAAAGAAGGAAAACAAGCAATTCTTAATGTTAACAAAATAAGGAGTAGTTTGAACGCTTGTGTCTGGCATTGGGGTGGAGGGGGTGGGGCAGAGAATCACATGGCACTGGAGGGCCCCATACCCAGGCTTTGGGGACTGCGACTGTATCACAAACAATGATACAGTCACGCTGTCATAGAAACGATGGCTGTCCTCGGGCCTCATCTTCTGCTTCCTCCAAGGCCTGGGGGTTCAGAACACTCCTCGAACCTCTGAGGAAGGGGGTGGGGCTGAAGGAATAGGATGGGGGTCTCAGGGAAGGGGACAGGCTGGTCTGATGAATCCTCTCAATGGAAGACCATACATAAGGGGGGCAAGGGCCAGAGACGTGGGAGATTTTTATTCTCAAGACTCAAAGGGCTCAATTATCTCAGAGAAGGAGAGACGAGGCAATTTTGTTAAAAACAAAACTAAACACAAAGGATGAGACTGATAATGGCAGGGTGTGCTGTGCACTTTCTGGGAGCTAGGGGGCCCTAGGAGAAAGGGAAGCTGCGTGAGGGGCAGGACTCCAATCCCAGAAACAGCAGGAATAATACGAGCCAATCCAGAAACCCTGGAGGTCCAGGAGGAACCATGTTGGGGGGCGGGTGGGGGGGGGGAAGAATGGGGGGAGTGGCAGGGGGGAGGAAGAATGGGGGCAGTGGCAGGTAATGTGTGGAAGTATACACTCCTCACTGGACTCAGAGGACTTGCACCTAGCAGGTCACGGAAGATTTAAAGAGTGAAAGGGACAGACGCTTTCACACACTGCAGCTGGAAAAGGAGAATCAGTCTTCAAATGTAACCTGGGAAGGAGAAAGCCAGGATTGCTCAGGAAGGCAAAGAGGGAGGCAGGACTGTACCAGGTATCACTGAAATCTGGAAAGACCATGCCGGGAACTTGGGACGGGGCTGTTAACATGCCTTTGGAAAAAGCAGATGTGCCCAGGTCCACAGTTGGGGACTTGTATTGTCCTGAGAGAGGGGTGGGGGGCGAGGGAGGAAAGAAACTAAGCTGGGGATTGAGGCATCCATGGACACTGAAACACAGATCCTCGTGCAGAGCAGGGGCATCACAGTGGCTCTGGTCTAGGTCCAGGTGGGCTGAGGTGAGAGATACAAAATGCAGCAGAAAGAAGGCAGAGCCAGGCTGCTGGCCAAAGGGGGCATTAAGGGGCTGGGCCTGGCTGGCAGAGAAGGGGTGTGGGGGCATCTTTTGGGGTGCCCTGTTGAGGTGAGAGGTGGAAGAGACAGGCACAAGACAAGGTATGTGGGGCCATGGTGCCCTCAGCTCCCCTTGCTTCACAAAGACGCACACCCCATATCAGCAGGCAGCACCCCCACACAGTCTGTCCCATAACCCCTGCACCTCAGCTCTCATGATGCATGTAGGGGTCTCTGAGGGCCACCATCTGCCTCACGAGAAGGCTGGTTTCTGCTTGCACATCTCAAAATACAGGCTGGTTGTACCTGTCTAGTGGAGAGACTTTTCAAAAAGTTCTAGTGGAAAAACTTCTGAGCCGCATCATCATCTGCAGCTTCCACCTGGCCCGTCACTACTGAGCACCTATTATGCTAGGCACCGGGAGGAACAAAACCCACAAGGTTTCTACTCCAGAAGCCTGCAGGGCACAGCCCCAGGGTGGTAAGTGCCAAGGTCAGGCACAGGGCATGGTGGGGTGTTAATATTAGACCTGGTGGTCAGAGGCCTCTGAGGAGGTGGCATTTGAGCAGAGCCAAAATAAAATGCGAGGCCAGCCTTGAAAAGCTCTGGGCTAGCAAATCCCAGGCAGAGCGAACAGCTGGGAGTATGATCGGCTTGTTCCAGGAAGAACAGCGAGCTTGCAAGGCAGGAAAGGGAAGAGCGGGGAGCAGGTCTCACCCTGGGCCCCAGAACGGTTGTGGCTGTAACTCTGAGTGAGATGGCAGCCAAGGACCAGCTTTAAACAGAAGAGCAACATGATACAGTTTCAGAGGGTTGTGCAGAGTAAAGGGCCAGTGAGGAGGCTCCTGCGAGCATCTGGACAAAAGATGATGGAGGCTTGACCAGGGAGGGAGAAGGATGAGAATAAAGGGCCTGTGATGTGTGCATTTTACAGCTTGTCAGCCATCCCCTGACCACTCCTGGGGGGCTGCCCTCAGATAATCAGGACTTATAAGTTAACTCAAAGTTCTGTCTTAAAGATAAGACTGTACCCTTCTCAGGGGCGGGACTGCTGGCCTCATGGGGTTGGGCCCCTGGAGCCCTGGCCAGACCCTCTGTCCTAACGTGGGGTGCCCAGTGGCTCTTGGGCTCATTCCTTCTTGTGGGAAGCTGGGGGAGGCTGGGGCAGGGCAAGGATGGTTCAGGGACTGTGTCCCTGGCTTCTCCATCTGTAAAGTGGCAGTGAAGGGAGGAGAGAAGTGGGGAGGGGCTTGTGTTGGGACAGTATAACCAGTCCTGAGACCCCAGAATTCTAGTGTGGACCCATAGCTTTTCCTTGCAAGGAGGGAAAGCGAAGAGGTGCCAGGTGTCACCACAACAAGAAAGTGTAGGGTGTAAATAACTGGAATCTAAGGCCTAGAGCTCCAGTGAGGGCCCTTTAGGACAACATAACGACCTCAAGTGCCTCTGTCCCGCTGCTCCTGGAGGCAGTGTTGGTGATTCTTGCCCTCATACCTCAGAGCTTGTAAGGAACAGATGAGCTGCAGACAAGGAACAGGCCCCAGAAGATAGGGATGCACCATGGCCCTGCAGGATGTGTTCCCCTTGGGACGCGAGGGCCTCCCAGAACCAGCAGTTGAGTCAGGCCTCACTCCCTAGGCGCTGTGTGACCTTGGCCAAGCGCATTAACCTTTTTGTGCCTCAGATTTCTCATCATTGCAATGCGGGTAACTCTTCTAAAGAGCCTCCCATCCTCAAAGACAGCCAGAGCCGCGGAGAGGTTGGTTGGGTGTTAGTCGCGTGGGTACTCAGCCTGGCGGGGGACGCTCCTAAGGCGGGGAATAGGCTTCTCCGGGTGGCCTGAGGATTCCTGGCACGTGGCTCGACCCCCCGCCTCCATAGAGGAAAGGCACGCAGCTTCCTTCTTAGCCACGAGGGGGCGCCCTCCGCCCCAGGACGGGACCGGGCGACTCACCAGCTCCGCCGCGTCCTGGCCCCGGAGCAGCGGCTTCTCCTCGGGGAATCGCAGCTCCTGCAGCCCGGCCATGGTCACGTCGTGGAGCAGGAGCCCTGGGGAGGGAGGGCGAGGATGAGGGTTGGGGCCTGGGGCCGGGATGCTCCAGCCCTGCTCTGACTCTCGCAGCACAAGCCCGGGCTGGGTCAGGGGCACCGGCACCACATCGACCGCTCCATCCCAGGGTCCCCAAGCGCAGGCCCATCGCGGTGCTTCACCCGGCAGCAAGGCTACGTCTGCAAGACTCGCCTGCTTGGCTTTGGGATGTGATTGTATTATTTGTTATTAAAAGTTAAAATGTTAAAAAAAAAAAGAAAGAAAAGAGAGAAGAAAAAGGAAAGCAATATAAGATGACCCCTAGAACAATTTCAAGTAAATTTCTGCATTTATTGAGAGGCAGAGGGGCAAGTGTGGAGAGGCCGAAAGTGGGGTCAGAAGCAGACAGAACCCTCCCCCCACCCCCGTGTCAGAAGTGGTCAGTGGGGTCCTAGAGGACACAGAGGGACAGAGCTGAAGGCTGTCCTGGGGGCCTCAAAGGACAAGCCTGGGTAAGAATGGCCCTGGGGCGGGGGGCTGGCAGTGTGGCAGGCAGAATGATGTTGAAGGAGGGGGTGCCTATCACGACATACCCCCTTCAGGGAAGGATGACACCTACTGACCACTCAACCCACACAGCTGCTGGTCAGCAGGTCCCAGGCCCTAATGGCTGGTTATTCCTGGTAGACCCTGGGCCTTTGAACCTCAAGAGAGAGAAGGGTCGTGTGTGTGTGTGTGTGTGTGTGTGTGTGTGTGTGTGTGTGTGTGTGTGTTTGTGGGTGTGTGTGTTTGGAGAAGCCAGTGGGGAGGGGAGGGCAGACAGAAAGGGTCCCAGGACCCCACCATCAGTCTGGCCTGGGATTGCCATCCCTTACTCCAATCAGGCTGGTATAGATCAGAATGCACCAAGAGAAAAACTAGCCAAGGACACGAACTGGAAATTCATAAAAGAATTAACATTGGCCAATAAATAGATGGGAAAATATTAAAGCTTACTAGAAGTCAAAGAAATTCAGATTAAAACAAGATACTTTTTTTTTTTTTTTTTTTTTTTTTTGCCAATGGAACTGGCAAACTTCACAGTGCTGGCAAAGACGCATTGAAACTGGCACTCATATTGTTTGTGGGTGTATAAATGGATACCTCTTTCTGGAGGGCAGTTTTGTAGAATGAATTAAAATTACTTAAAAGATTCATACTCTTGGACTCAGCAGTCCTCCCCCTGGAAGAAATTTCCTAAGGAAACCAGAGGAGGCACCTTGTGATTTATCTGTATGAATGCTCACCACAGTGCCATTTATAATATTAGAGAAAAACTGTAGAAAGCCAAGTTTTCATAAACAGGGTATTAGATAAACTATGGGTCAGTAACTTATGAAAGATATTTAATAACTTGGGAAAGCGCTTGTGTCATAATAAATAGAAAAAGTGGTTATAAAATGTACAGTAACATTCAGATTATGAGAAATACAAACAGGCCCACAGAAAAGCCTGGAAGGAGGTACATCATAAAGTCGGCAGGCCTTGTCCCTGGGTGGGAGACAGAAAACTAGGGCCTGTAATCTGAAATAAGGAACAAACGTTTTTAAAAAAGACTACTTGGTTGAAGATCAGTAACAATTCTTTATTCTGGAACAGCATGTCATAGCTCACAAAGGGCTTTCTTGTGCTATCCAATTTCATCCCGGTGGTCAGTGAGATGAGGAAACTCAGGTTAAGAGAGGTTCACTGGCAGGCCGGGATAGGACCTGGCCTGGAAGCAAGGTCTCTGGACGCCCAGTCTAGCCCAGTGCTCGTTCTATACCACCACGACCTCCTGACCTGCGGGTTCCTACCTGCTTTCTCTCCTCTTCTCCCTCCCTCTCTTCTCCCCTCCTTCTTTCCCTTCTTAACTCTGCTTTTAGCCTTACCTACAGATGAAGCCCTCAGGCTTTCCCCTCTGCCCTGAAAGGCTGCTGATCCCACTAGCTGTTTGGTTAGAAGACACCCCCCACCGCCACACACACTTCCCCAGCTTCCTGCCACATCCCACCCCTGCTCACCCCTGCTGCTCTGGCTTCTATCTATGGAAGGCCCAGTGCCTGGGGAGTTGGCGCAGGAGTTGCCTGAGACCCCAGGGCACAGGGCCTCAGATGCAACCCATTTCCGTGGCCAAGCTGTCAGGAGACCAGGATGCAGCTCCAGACCTTCCCTAGGCTTCCTTCCCTCCCATTGGAAGCCTGAAGCATCAGCTCTCCAGAGTGTTACAACGATGGTGTCTCAATGCATGGGGGTCCCCACTAGAGTTTAGTTTGGAGTTGAGATGGGCTGAGGCTGAGCTGAGGGCTGCTGGCCACCGAGGGCTCACGGAAGGCTAATCCAGAGCTGTGGTGTCCCCTGGGAGAGCTTCATCCCCAGCATGTAGAGGCCAGGCAGGGAGGCCCCTGCCCACCCGGGCCCCCAGGTCTCCGCACCTCCGTACCAGGCTGGAGCGCTCTGTTCCCAGTGGTTTCCGGGGAAACCAGCTAACAATGCAGATGGGCTGTATTTTTAGAAAGGTGTCCTCTCCTTTCTCTCCCCACTTTTGCTTCCATCCTTTCTGATGGCGGCACACTCATCCATCCATCTGGATAGGGAGCTAAAAGAAGGGCTCCCACCTTGGAAAACTCTTCCCCCATTAGGATGCTTTTAGCTGCCAGCCTCCCTGAGCACCTAACTGGATTAAACTCCTTGCAAGCACTGGATGTCCCCACCCTCACCGGGGCCTGTTTTGAAACCACCCTGGAGACCATCCTCCCCAAGGACGGTGCTATTAAAAGGGATGAGAGTGGGCAGTGCAGGGACAGATGGCCTGTGATGGAGGGGGTGGTGGGGAAGGGGGCTGGAGAGAAAATGGGGGGTTTTAGTCCATGGAAAACAGAGACAGCCCAGGGCCCAGCACGTGGTGATGGGGGGTTCCAGACAGAGGCCAGGGCACACATTCTTACAGGGGCGGGGGCAGAGAAGTTTCTTCCTAAGAAAGTTGTGATTTAAAAAAAAAGCCACTAGATGATAAGTTATAAGAAAATGAGATTCCTTATCAAATCATCCCATGTACACCTTAAATTTACACAATGCTATATGTCAATTATATCGCAATAAAGATGAACGGGGGGGAAATAAAAAAAGAAAATGAGATTCCTATAAACCGCCTGCAAGGAGGCTTGCGGTCAGGTCTGCAAGGAGTTGGGTAGCACAGAGCAGGGTGAGCTGGGACTCTGCCCTCCTCTCTCCGATTCCTGCTTCCCCAAGGGCGGCACACAGTGTTAGAACACAGAGCGTGAGAACCGGTGGGGCCTGGGATGCATTCCAGCTCCTCGCATATGAACGGTTAGGTCCAGAGTCATGGAAACCATGGCCGATATTTCTTCTATGTTACTCATTGTCTAGCTTTATTTTGAGCAAATCACTGAAAGGATTGCTCACCTGCGAAATGGGAGGGTTAGCCTTCCTCTGTCCGCCTCGGAAAGCTATGAGGCGCAACAGAGACAATGGAGAGAAAAATGCCTTTTAAATGGAAGATGTTTGTACCCACTTGGGTGGGACAAAAATAATTTAACACAGCTGACTGGGGTCTGCCTACCAAAGATAAATCTGAAGGTCTGTCTCTCCTGTCCTCTATCTGAGGAAAGGTTCAAACCTGCTGCGAGGGACGCTGTGCTGAAGTTCCCAATGAAGGGACAGAAAAGGGATGGGGGAGAGGAAACATGGCCTCCCGGGCTAGATGACAGACACGTACGAGGTCTCCGGCGAGAAGGACTCCTGAGCCCTGCAAATGTGGGTGGATTCTTTGAGAGAAATTGCATTTCTTTTCCATTACTTTTGGTTTGTGCTTCTTTAAATGTGAGTCTGTGCTGAGACTTGGGCCAGGTGAACTCCCAGACTTACTCGGGTTGAAAATATATGTGATTACATGGTCATTCCCGAAACTAGTCAATAAACACTTCAATTATGTTGTTCAGTAGTAGTTACATATCCTATGGAATGACGCAACTATTGAGCGGAACATATTGCTCAGACAGTGGTAGGGGAGGTTGGGAAATATACTGTGGGGATTTGGGGTTGTCTCAACAACCAGGAGCTCCTACTAGCATGTAGTGCCCAGGGGCCAGAGGTGAGGACGGCCATGCGATGCAGGGACCGTGCTGCACAATGAAGAACACTCCCCGCCCCAAGACAGATTTGGCTGTCCACTGAGAAACCCAAGAACTGAAGGAGAAGGAAGGTGAGACGGAAGCAGACTGAAGTTAGTCCACTCAGGAGACACCATATAGGTAAACCAGACCTCGTGGGCCAGGGAGAAACCAAACTGTGAAAGAGGCTAGACTGAGGCATGGCTTGTATTCTTTCAGCTGCAAGAGTGAAGCAGGTCATGGTGAAGGTCATGGTCCAAGGTGCCCTGTGGATGCTGTACTCCTGGAAATTCTGGTTACATGGCCCCATTATTACAAGACAAGACACAAATAAAGGAAATGAGCTGCAATAAGGAGCAGAGCCAACTGGGCCTGGTCAGAGGGGTCTGTGCCACAGATAAAGAATGGTGCCTGTCCAAACACCCTTCTCCCCAACCACGCGAGCACTATGGTCTGAAAAGAAGCCCCAGAAACCAGGAAATCAACTTCCAGCCACACTGAGATGGGTTTGGAGCTGCATGGGTATGTGGCCCCGCCTATCGCTCTCCCTGTCCCTGTCGTGACTTGGGATAGGGTTGGGACCGCACTGGGGGTGGAACAGGGATTAGACCTTCCCTTGGTACCCCCATTTCACAGACGAGGGGAAAAGGCTCAATGGGGGAGTGACGGGTGCCAGTCCCCCTGTGGCGAGCCCAGAGGCCATGCTGTGAAACCCCACTGTGCAGGCACTGTCTCCCCATGAAGGTGGCATGACAGGAGGATGCAGGGAACACGACATTTTTCCTGGCCCAGTCTCCATTTTCTCTCTCTAGATGAGGCCCTTGGTTTCTGCCCAGTCTGAACTAGGCCAGTTCTCCTGCTTTTTTCCTTGATCTGGGCCTAGGAATTCCTACAGGGGTCCCCTAGCCCCGGGCCACGGGCCGGGATGTCCCGGGCACACCCCCAAACACACACACACACAGGGGGGGGGGGGGGGGGGGGGGGGGGGGGGGGGACACACACACACGCACACACTTCCAGCACATTCTCACTGTGCTTAAAGCAGCCATATGTGGATTCTGACACTCAGAGCTAAAGACTCCATCTGACTCAGTAGGCACATTCTTCCCACATGCCTTGTTCATGCTGTTCCCTCTGCCTGGAATGCCTTTCCCCATCGTATCTCTACGATGACAATAACAACAACAATCATTCGTAGTTTCTGCTGACATTCCATCTATTTTGCCGAATGAGATGAAATGAATGAACAAATAGATGATTCTCCACTCAGACTGAAAACTATTAAAAGACTGATAACATTCAGTGTTGGTGGGGTTGAGGGAAACAGTACTTGCTCTCATGGACTGCTGGTTGTATTGCAGTGAGTTCAACTTTATTTGGAGGGCAAGTTGGTAGTTTGTAAAAATGTAAATATTTGTTAACCCTGCAATTCTGTCTCTAGGTATTTCTCCTAAAGAAAACGCCCATTGTGTACACTAAAGAGGCATGCAGAGCACAAGGACGCTGCTGCAGCACTGTTCAGGGTAATAAAAAAGTGGAAAGAACCCAAATGAACATCAGGAGAATGGTTAAATAAGCCAGGCAACACCTACGCCCCAGAACACCACACAGCTATTTAAAAAATGAGGAATCTCCACTTGAACAGACAGAAAAAGCATTCTAAAATATGCAGTCAAGAGAAAAAGGCATGTCACAGAATAATAAGCATAAATAAACCCATTTATGTAAAAAACATATGCACTGAACAGGTAAACACATTTGCAAATTTAGACCAAGTCTTCCAATGATTAAGGGTAATGATAACAGTACTCATCTTCAGGGAAGGACGTGGGTTTGGAGGGGCATAAAAGGAGATTTTTATTCTAAGTAGCAGATTTCATCAACTCTAAGATGCCATTGATTATAACTCACACTAACACTTTATGTGCCAATAGGAAAGAAAAAAAACTGCCAAAATTAAGACATAATACTTCCCACTTTTTAACTTTTTATTTTGCAATAATTTAAATGCATAGAAAAATTAAAGGCAAAGCACAGAAATTGCCTACCTGCCCTTCACCCAGCTTCTCCTAATGTTGTCATGCTATAGAACCATAACACAATTAGAGAAACCGGGAAATAAAACATAGATACTTTATATGAATTTCACCAGTCTTCCCAATCATGTCCTAATCCAAACATCACGTGGCATTTCGTTGTCATGTAGTCTCCTCCAACTGGGGACAGTTCCTCAGTCTGTCTTTGTGTTTCATGATGTCAGCACTTTTGAAGAATACTGATCAGTCAGCTCTGCAGAATGTCCCTTGATTTTGGTTTGCTTGTTGCTTTCTTGTGATTAGATCAAGGTTATGCATTTTTGGCAAGAAAGCAACAGACGTGATGTGTCCTTCTCATTGCATCCTATCAGGGGGTGCACGCTGCCAGCCTGTCTTATTACTGGAGATACTAAACTTGATCACTTGATTAAGGTGGTGTCTGTAGGTTTCTCCAGTGTAAAGTTACTGTTTTTCCTTTTGTAATTAATAACTATCTTGTGGGAAGATACTTTGGGACTATGTAAATGTCCTGCTTCTCACTATGCTTCCACCCACTAATTTGAGCGACCACTGAAGATTCTTGCCTACAATTATTATTGTGGCGTTTGCTTAATGGTATTTTTTCTATTTCCATCACCCCTTCTACATTTATTCATTGGAATTCTGTAAGAAAGAGCTATCCTTTCTTCTTCATTTACTTACTTATTCAATTGTTTATTATATTAGTATGGACTTGTGGATATTTATTTTATTCGATAGGTTATAATCCATTGCTATCATTATTTATTTCATTGTTCAAACTGTGCCAGATTTGACCATTGTGGGTTGTTTAAGTGGCTCTTAGGTCCTGTCACCATGTGCCCGTCATTTTTTGAGTAGTTTCTAATTTCCTATCCTCATATGATGTTCTAAACTCATCTTGTATTTCCTCTGCTTCAGCCCTGGAGCCAACCACTTCTCCAAGGACCCCTGGTTCCTTTGACTGGAGGTGCTGTCTAGAAACCCAGATCTGGGCCCCAGGTATGCTCATTGCTACTGGAGTGTCATTGTTCCAGGGTATCTCTGTAGGCAGAGCTAGGAAATATATGTACATGTGCTAACACACACACTTCTATATCTATCTGTGTGTGTGTATGCACGCGCGTGTGTGTATAAATCTGGAATTCACACTGATACCTTTAATTCCAATTCAACACCAGTTTATCCTTTCTCCTTTTATTTGTAATTTCTTCTGCCATGACAAGAAACCTGGCTCTCAAGATCCGTAATATTTTTTGCTTATTTTTTTATTCCCAGTATATACACAAAATAATTTCAGAACTGTTACTCACATAATGAGTTATCATTAAGAACTTTTTTGTACTCTTTTTTTTTTGTATTTCACTCTTTTAGACTCAGACCCAGATTTTTAAAAGTATCTATCGCTCTTGCAAATTCTTAAAAAGAGAAATATAAATGAAATGATTGTTTAAGGTCTTCCTAAAACTTCTTTACAGTCAGGGTCCAATGCCACTGTCAGGAAGGTGGTGCCGTCCATGCACGTCGACGGTCCTGGCTCCTCTGACTTTGAGAATGTTGGTGGAGCAGCATTTCTCAAGAGGGTGCCACTGTTGTCTCCACAATTTCCCTCCCAGATGCAAATTTGGATGTTCATGTCAGAGACTGTATTTAGGGGTGTTAAAGTGTGGGGGGAAACGTGTATCTTAAAGCTGACATAACATAGCTCTTTCATAAAATTTTTCCTACTGAGGCAGAGTGCCAATGCGTGAACTGTTTCTATACACATTATGGCTCCAGGTATTAAACACAGACAGAAGAAACCTCCAATCCCCAGACCCAGGGCAAAGGCAGACGGAACTGGAAACTCGATGACACATTCCATGTGGGCAGCTTCAGTGTGGAGCCAGTAAATAAGTCCTACTATGGCGGAGGCTATTAATTGTTCCCCAGTATCCATTATCCCCTTCCTCCTAAATAACAGAGTCCCAAATTTTAGATGAGCAGGTGGATGATAGGAATAAAACCTATTTATGATCATGTGGCAACATTCTTCCAGTAAGATGTAAATGGAAGCATGTGACTTTGGGGTAGTGGTCTTGAAGGGAGGAGACATACCCATTCCTCAACCCTTCCTCCCTCCCACTGGCTGGAATACAGATGTGATGGTGGGAGCCTGCACAGCCATTTTGGACCCTGAGACAGGATACTCAAGGTGGCAGACTGGCAATATAGAAGGAGTCTAAGGACCTGAGAATCATGAAGCCTTAATTCTGGGTGGCCTATCTTCAGACTCTGCTTATGAAAGAGGGAAATATACTTTCATCTTGTTTAATCTATTATTATCTTGGGTTCTGTCATATACCATTGAAGTGAATCTAAACTTGGGACATTTTTCTTGAAGACCCATCCCAACATGTTATAGGAACTCGAAAAAAAAAAAAAAAAGGGAAAGGATGGGGCTTGCCCAAGGAGAAGTGGGGGGTGCTAGAGCCCATCCAGGGCCTGCAGCTCACTCTCCAGGGGGCAGCACAATCCACGGGGCAGTTCTCCTGTCCTCTCTCCCACAGGTGAGCTCCTTCTAACCCACCCCGCACAAGCTCACGGGAACTGTACCCACACGGGTCACCGTGACCTACATTCAAAAGTTTAAAAGCTCCGTTTGGCATTTTTTGCCACATATTCAAGTTTCTTTAATACGGGTGCCTTAATTCCTCTATGTATCTTTGCTTAATTTGGCAAATTTCCCAGAAATAAATAATCACTTGCCCCAGCTCTTTTGCAGGATTTGAAGAGGTGAGCCAAAGCAACGAGCTTCCTCCAGCTCAGGAGTCTGCAACAGGGTGGGCCGGAAAGAGAGCGCCCACAGGGGCAGCTTTCCCACTGGGTGTTTTTCTCACAGGAAGCCCTCACTGCTCAGAAATGCCTAACATATTGCTGATTTGAGGAACAACATTCACCTGGCAGAGAAACACCCACTCCAAGAACCCCTGGAGTCTTCCTGCCTCAAATACAACATCTATGGAAGGGAGCTGTGGTCAGGGCCCATTCAAAAGCCCAGGCCTTTCTTCCCGTGGTCCAGAGGGGCCAAGTAAAGGCCACATAACAGCACTTGGCTTCCCTTTGGCAAATGTCACCCCTGTCTCATCCTCAGTCCATGCGGTTCAGGCAGGGATGATCACACTTCCAGGGGTGGCCAAGTGGCCAAGGCCTAACTCATTCATTTACTCGTTCATTTACTCACCAGATATTGACTGAGCACGCATGTGCCAGGCACTGGAGATAAAATACTTACCCTTACAGACAAAAAGTCCACCTTTGTGGAACTTTCCGGTGGGGAGGCAAACAATCGACAGCTCTAACTACATGTTGTGTCAGACGCGCTAAGTGCACGGAGGAAGCAGTGTCACAGAGCGGGGCTGGGGGCTGCGATCTGCAACGGGTGTAAGAAGGGGCGTAAGAAGGGGCGTCTCTGGGAAGATATGAAGGAGGTGAGGGAGAGGGCCCTGCGGCTGAATGTCTGGAAGGGCTCTCAGGGCAAAGGGAATAGCAAGGGAATAGCAGGTGAGAGGCTGTGAGGCAGGCGTGTGCCTGGCGTGTTCAGGTAAATGCAAGGAAGCAGGCATGGCCGGAGTGGAGCGCGTCAGGGGAGATAGAGAGGACATGAGGACAAAGAGGTGAAGGCAGGAGGCATCGGGCCATGTTTTTCCATGAAGGTTGTTAGAAAAACTCTTGTTTTTTCTCTGAGTGAGGGGCCTTGGAGGGTTTTGAGCAGAGGGGTGATGGGATAGGATTTCCACGTGAAATGCTATGTGTTGAAGACATAGAGAGTGAGGGTGGAAACTGGGAGACCAGTGATTGCAATAATTTGGGAGAGATGCTGATGGCTTGTTGCACTGTGGTGGAGGTGGTGTGAAGTTTCTGGGTACTTCCCAGTACCCAGAGGTAGACCCCACCAGAGCTGCAGACGGGTCAGATGTGGGCATGAGAGACAGAACAGTCAAGAGTGACCTGGGTTTTGTTCTGAGCCACTGGAGGGAGAGAGCTGCCATTTAAGAGCTGGGAAGATGTTGGGAATAAGAGGTTGGGGGAAGCTCAGGCCTGAGCCAGGTGTAGCTGCAAATGGCAGGAGAGTCTGCACTTCAGGGGAGAGGCTGGGGCTGGAGACATCACCATCAAGTGATGTTTGAACTCAGGAGACTAGACAAAGTCAGGTAGGGAGTAAGTGAGGACAGAGGTGTCCCAGGCAGGACTGAGCCCTGGACAGAGAAGAGAGAAGCAAAGTAGAATAAGAAGTAGCCCACGAGGCAGAAGAGGATGTGTGAGCACCAGTGGACACAGCACATGGCCGGACCTCTGAGATGGTTCTGGGAGGGCCGTTGGCGTGTGTGTGTGTGTGTGTGTGTGTGGAATCCTTGGGGAAGAGAAGTTTTGCTGGAATTATCAGGAGGATGGTCTGTCAGTCATCATGCCATCACGCCATCATGAGGAAGGGCTTGACTTAGAACCAAACCAACCCAAAGAACCAAACCAACAGGAGTAGGGGACTGAGAAAGAGCGTGATGGCCTCATGTGGCCCTAGGTCCACTGTGCTGTGTGGACACTGCACATTCTCCTCTTTGTGTCAGTCTAAGTTCAGTGCCTGTCACTTGTAACCAAGAGACCTAACGTAACCTCTAAGGTCTTTTCTCCTGCGTGGTCCAGAGGGGCCAAGTGGAGGCTCATGGGCTTGAGGCAGCACATCCCCACCACACTCAACAGCAATGCCAGGGTCCACTCTGGCAGTTCAGATTTTTTTTTTTAACCCAGGAACTTCCGTCAGATGGATCCAAAGCTGTGATGATAAAATGCACCCCTGGGACATCTTGAGACCTGCAGTCCTCCTGGATGGCCACCTGGGACTGCAAGACAGCTCCAGGCCTCTCTGATCACTACCCCTCTCTGCCCCAGCCCAGTAAGCCCAGTTCGTGTGGCAAGGGCTCAGAGATCTCACTTTATGGATGAGGAAAGGCTTGAGCAAGGGCTCAGGGTGGGACAGCATAGGATGCTTCTGGCAACCTGAAGGCGAACCAACCAACTTCCCTGCTCCATCCTCAGCCCCAATGGGACACCGCTACTCCTAACATCAATGTGGGCAACATTGTTAAAAGCCAGTCTGGCACGTGCAAGGAAGGCCACTGGAGCAGGCTGTCAGGTAACAGTTTTGGGGACAGAAAATATGATCCTGGGGGCTACAAACTTCGGACTCGGCTATGGAACCCCCCATTCTGGGAAGAAGACATCCCAGAAATATTCCCTCTGTCCCCAACAAGGAGGCGGGGGTTCCCTCCCCGTCTCATCTGCTTGGGATGCAGTGCATCACCTGGCACACAACACCTGCCCTGCCACCCCTCCTCCCAACAGATGAACTGGAAAAGCATCTAGGTCCTCAACAAGTATTTGTTATGGGGCTTAAAACTCATGGTCATTCTGACTGCATAAACACTTCATCTGTTGTTTGGAGTTCAAGGCATTTGAAGATTAAGAAAAGGTGAGGGTGCATGATAAGGTTTGTGTTAGACCTGGCGGAAGCTCACATCCTATCAATGCTTGAGTGATGCTTACAAAACAGCATCACAGTGCTCTCTCGGCTGATCCTCGGGACTCCCCCGTAGGCTTGGCCAGCTCGGCCCAAGGTCACACAGCCAGGCCGGCTCAGAACCAGGTTTGCAGACCCTGACCCCGTAGCCTGTGCAGCACACTGAACTGCCCGCCTCGGCAGGGCCACGCCTCCTCTGGTCAGCACACAACCCCGTATTAGTTTCCCGGGGCTGCGGGAATAAATCACCACAACTCTTGGTGGCTTAAAACACCCACTGTCTTACAGTTCTGGAGGTCAGCAGTCCAGAATCAGTGGCATTGAGCAGAAGTCAAGGTGTTGGCAGGACTGGTCTCCCTCTGGAGGTTCTGGGGGAAAATCTACACACCTGCCTTCTCCAGCTTCTAGGGCCGTGTTCCCTGCATCCTTTGACCTGTAGCCCCTCTCTCCATTTTCAAGGCCAGCAAGGGGAAGCGTCTTGCTGCAGGCATCCCATCACCTTCTGTGGTCTGTGGTCTGTCTCCCTCTGCCCCACTCTTGTTAGGATACCTGTGGTTGCATTTAGGGTCCACCTGGATAATAACCTGGGGTCATCTCCCCATCTCAAGATCCTTAACTTAATCTCACCTGCAAAGTCTCTTCTGTCATATAAGGTAACATTCCAAGGTTCAAGGGATCAGGATCTGAGTATCTTTGGGGGGCTCAGCCCAGCATGCACGCGCACACACACACTCACACGTACAGTTTTTCTAACCCTACAGTTTGCCAGAACTATTCAGTTCACTGGCAGTGACTTCCTCGTTCTTCCCTGTAATTATGGAAAGCTGACTTCAATATCCACCTTGAACGACTTCTCCCGCACTGAGTTTTCCAAGAATGGCCTCCCCACAACCCTGGACTTCAGCGCTTCTTCAGAATTCCTATGGGATTGGTTTCATCAGAACCCCAGCACTTAGCACTGGATTGGTTTCATCAGAACCCCAGCATTTAGCACTTTCCCCAATGCATTCGTTAATTTTTAGCTTCAGAAAATAGAAATTGAACTTCACGCAGTACACATCCACTGAGAAAAGTCAGAAAAACAGAAGAGCAAAAAGGAATGAAAATCACATATAATCCTATTAACCAGAGAAAACCGCTGTTTAACATTTTCCCTTATATCCTTCCATTCTTTTTTCAGTGCTAATCTACACACTTAAAAATAAATTAAACAACAACAACAACACTTTTTTGAAACATCTTTTGGATTCTGGAGCCAGATATCCCGATTCAAATTCCAGCCAGCCACTTACCATCTGTGCAACTTTTGGCAAGTTACTTAACCTCTCTGTGCCTCAGTTTCCTTACCTGTAAAACAGAGGAAATAATAGCACGTACCTCATAGGGTGGTTATGATGATGAGTTAGTGTATAGAAAGCACTTAGGACTGTGCCTGGCACATGGCAAATGCCATGTAAGTGTGAGCTGTCATCACCATTATTATTATATGTATAAGGGGACATCTGTTCAGGTTGATAAATAACTTTGGCAGCGTAATTCCCAGCTGCCTGGGGCTCCCTGGTATGGATGCACTCCCACTGATTTAACCTCCTCTACTGTTAGGCATTTAGGTTGTTTCCGGTCATTCTTCCTTCTGTAAACAACTACAGGGTAAACACCCTTGAACAAACACCTCTGCACACATCTTTATTTGTTCCTATAAAGTCAACTGCTGAGTCACAGATCATACATATTTTTAAGCTTTTGATACATTGCTGTCAACTTGCCCTTCATCAAAGTCACAGCCGTTTACCCTCCCACGTGCAGTAGAAAGGCATGCTTGTCCCCCACGCCACCCCCTCTGGTGGCCTCAGGCACACTCAGTGATCTGCATGCCTCCCTACCCATCCGAGCAACCCCGCCCCTACATCGAGACACCCCAGTGAAGCACTGAAGTTTACCCAAAGGGACGAACTGGAAATGAGGATTCAGGGTCTGTTTTTCAACCTTCAGGGGTAAATCTATGCTTCATTTCCCCGACCAATGCCGATAATCGAATACTATTTAAATGGAGTCTATGAAATTGTGCTGATTCCATGCATTAAAATGACATCAAAATCCAGACAGGAAGTTTTGCTTTTTAATCGCGTATCAAGTATAGTTTTAAAATTTCCAACATTCAATACCGAGGCTCCCAAGGGACTACTTCAGAGCCCAAATCTGCCATTTAGATCTCTCCCTGACTCCAAACCATTTTGGAGACATATTGTTTGAATAAAAATGCACACAAATCATCACCTTTCTACCTGCAAATAGACTAATGTCCCACTTTCCCACATCGCACTAAGAAATAAAAAAGCACTTGCTACAAAAGGCACCATGAGTCTGACCTCTGAGTGTTGCAGTGAGCTTGTGTGCGGGCGAGGCAATCCATTGGGCTCCTTCTCGCTATGCTAATAATGCAGGGTTATTGCTCTCATGTCACTGATGAGGAGACTGAGGCTCAGAGAAGTTAAGCATTTGCTCAGGAGCCAAGAAGAAGGGAGGAGACCCTGAAATTCACATCCTCTGCATCCCAAATCCCTGTCCTCTCCAAGCCTGCAAGACACTGTGAGGGAGTCTGGAAAATGCATTAGTCACCCATGCAGCCTCCAGAGAGAGCCTCTACCACCCCACCCCTTCTCTCCAGAACAAAAAGACACTCTTGGGCTAAGCATGACAACTCACGGGCATCTTTCCAGCCACACACGTGAGAGGCACCTGGCTCTCCTCACCTGGTGTCAGAACTGTGGATGGCCAGCCAGCGGTGCCCAACCTCAGATGTCATGCCTCACCTTGTTCCATACAACAGGAACCTGAGGCCTAAGCAGGGTCCCCCAGAGGCACATCTCAGGGAGCCCTAGATTGTGTGGAGAACCCAAACCGCCATTCACTGACCGCCTGCCTGATGCTGCATACAGCACTTTACACCCACTCACACAGCTAACTGCTCAAGAGCACAACCTTGGGAGGTACCATGATGGTCCCATTTTACAGATGAGGAAAGTGAAGTATAGAGCAGCCAGAAGAATGGCCCAAAGCCAGGCAACTGGAATGTATGGAATGACTGAGGGCGCAGGATGCTGGTATGGAAGCCAGCTTCACCTCTTCTTGGCTCTATGATATGAGGAAGTGACTGACCTCATTGGTAAAACAGGCACAATGAAATGGAAGAATGTGAAAACTATAAGCAACTAAATAAAAATTAGCTTAACAAAAAATATTCAGTGAAACAATTTCCTAATGTTGGCATGGGAGCAGAGATTGGAGACCTCTAAGAAATTATCCTGGTGATACGGCTGATGGGTAGGCTATATGAGGCTGGACTGTTAACAATTATTGAGCACCTGCTGTATGCTACCACAATAAACTGGCTACCACCCTGTGGCCTGTTTATCATCCAATGGGGAGACGATTCAAATTCTCACAGATGCATGTGAGTAGGGATAAGGCAGTGTGGGGACAGATCCAAACTTCCTAGTGGCCAACTAGTGGGGGCAGGTGGAGTCCTCTATTACAGGGACAGCCAAGATTCAGGAGCCAGAGGGGAGATGAAGTCCACTAAGTGCCTACGAAGGCCAGCTCCCAAACAGGTGTGTCACCTGTGCTATTTCAGGAAGCCTCACACCAACTCGCAGAGGGAAAGGTAAACAGTTTCATTTCTGAGAAGAGAAAACTGAGGTCAGAGGTTAAGCAGCCTGTCTGAATCACACAGCTGGCCAGCGGTTGGGCTGGGACTTGAACCTAGACCTGTAGGACAGGGAAGAGGAAAGGAGGGAGTTGGAGAGAGGGGATGGCTGCAAAGACCACAAGACAGTGACTGAGGTGACAGGTCTTGGTGAGAGGTACAACTGTGATCAATGACAGGGACTCAGGAAATCCTGTTCCAGCTTGTGCAGGGGCTTAGAGAGTTGGCCAGAACCGGGAGAGCCTGTCTAATGAGGGAGGACGGGCCCTGACCCCTGTACCCAGAAGATGAGCACACACTGTAGGGGACCCCAAAGCCCTGACCCCCTCTGGAGCCCCACACACGCCTCCTGAGAGGTCTTCCTCCAGGCCCTCCTGGGGCTGGAAGAGGAGGGGGAGGACCCAGGAGGTCTGTCCAGTATGCAAGGTGCTAAAAACCCATGGGGCTGGAAAAAATGCTCCCTCAGGGGATTAACAGTTCAGCCCCCTGTGCAGTCAGGTGGGTAGGCTTGCCTCAAGGGAGCTCTACGAGGAAAAGTTGGCAAGAGATGGCAGGAGGTGCCTGCCCTGTGGCTAACTGAGCTCAGATCTGGCACTTCTGAGCACCTGGTGGCCAGGGTTTCCAGTGCTCAGGAACAGGCCCACCTTCTAGTCTCTAAAGAGCCTGCCACCGAGCCAAGGAGTGGCCAGCCACTGTGCTTTAACACACACTCATGTCCTGAAACCTCATCTGACCTCCCCCACCCCAAACACACACACACACACTCCAGGCCCTCCAGCCTCCGCTTCACCCCACATCACTCCCAGGTCAAGGCTCTCTCACACCCCAGGGCCTCTGCATGTGCTGGTCCCTCCATTCTTCAGCTTTTAATGCCACCTCCCTCTCCATTAATAGAAATTCTGTCCGTTAGGGTCCTGTTCAAATGTTGGCCGGTGCTTAAATCTCTCTGCTCCCTCCCTGTCCCTCACTCAGACTCAAACTTGTTTCCTGAGTACACCCCCACACTGCTGCCCCCCTTCCATCTTATAACAGCACCCTGTGCTCTGCTCTGCACCAGACCATAAGGTCCTTGAGGTCAGGGACCAAGCCTCCCAGGTGCCAGAGGACATTTACTGGAATCCACGGGTCCATCCAGGACACACTGATTGTGCACCTCCACGGCCCAGGCCTTGGTGGCACCGGACCGTTTCCCTTTCCTGGTCCTTTCCCCCTGTCTTGGTCTCTCCACAACCCCTACCACAGAAGCCACCTGTGCAATTTGCCCTTCCTGCCTAGGAGTGTGTCCCACCCTTCAAACCCATGGCCCCCTGTTCTTGCTCCTTCTTGCCTCGTCTGTTGATCTCCAGCCGCAGCCCCTGGATGCGGTTTCCAGCACGGTGTCTAGCCACTTCTCCAGAGGGGCCCTCAAGACTGAGAGTCCCCAGTCTTCACGGTCCAATCTGATCTGGCTTCCCACTTCGAAGGCCACTTGGCCTCTAATCCCAGCAGGAAACTTCTCCTCCTGGGAGAGGCACTCAGACCGTCACGAGGAGCAGGAATAAGAGGCCATGGCAGGGGACCTGTCCTGAGCTCCATTCGTGGGCGACCGAGGACACCGAATGGAGGGCAGGGGCTCTAAGCTCCCTTTCCCCTTTCAGGGACCTGACTGGAGCTCCGCTACTCGGAAACGCCAGGGCGTCGCTCCCCGGACCTGGGCTGCGGCCGCACACGCTCCACACGCCGGGCGGGGCCGGGCTGTGCACGGGAACGGGCAGCGCCCGGGCTCGGGATGGGCTGGTATCCGCCCTCCCTCCCCACGCCCGAGCCCGAGCCGCCC
>KE792384.1:1897-28667 GCA_000465285.1 Eidolon helvum | reverse complement strand
CCTGAACCACAGATCTCCCCGTTTCTTCTTTCTCCCTGTAAACTCGTTCCCAGTTCACAACAAGGATGGGAATTTATGTGAAGAAACAGAGACCTCGGTTCGCTTCAGGGTTCTGACCTCTTGGCACAGGCTCTTGAGTCACATTTTTCAGCGAAATGTTTTCGAGCTGCTCCTGTAGCTGACCTAATACTGCCTTTGTGTTATAGGTCATCAGTTCTCTATATCAGAATGTTGTGTTGCTCCCTTGGTTTTCCCATCAAACGGTGACAGTACAAGCCAATGCAACTGGCTAAAATTTTAGACGACCATCAGTTGGCACTTGATCATGAAATGAAGGCATTGGCAGCCATAGGCAGCTCTATAAAACCAGGAAATTACAGATGAGCAGGAGGATGTGCTGGGCAAGACCTGATCTCGGAAATTACGATTTTTTAAGAAAATAAATGAAAAAGTTATTTATGTGGGGGATAGAAAACTGAAAGCAACAAGGGGGGAAGACAAACAAAAACTCATAGAGAAAGACAATACTTTAGTGGATACCAGAGAGAAAGAGGGGAAGGGGGTCAAATACATGAAAGAAATTTGACTTTGACTTTGGGTGGTGAACACACAATACAATATACATATGACGTATTACTGAATTGTACCCTTGAAACCTATGGGGTTTTATTAACCAATGTCATCCCTACAAATTTAATGAAAAAGAAGTTTTCTGTCTATTTAATTTCACTTATGGCATTAAGCAGTTTCAAAAATACAGAGATTTAATTTAATTTAATCCTGTTGTACTGTGTGATGATTTAATCTTCTAAAACTCTTCACATGACCACCATATATGATTTTAATTTTATTTACTCGACAGATCCATTTTCATCCTGCTGGGGAAACTCACATCTATAGGAATGGATATTTTGCCCCTGGCTGGGCCATTTAGGTAACAGTAAGAAAAATGGAAGAAGTTTCAATGGCAAATGGCAAGTTAGAAAGAGGCAGATTGTTATTCAAATTTTCCAGCAAAGTTGGTTGTGTCACAATTTAATGTCAACAAGTTGGACTAAATGCAAAATGAAACGTTTAAAACTGCAAAGCTATATCTCCCATTCTCCTTTCACTATAAGCATCACAAGGATGGCCATTATTAAAAACAACTTACTTGTTTATCTCCCTTTTTGGACTAACATGACCTATGACCCTACTGGGTTCTCCTTTAAAAAAGACATGGGCACTGCGTTTGGCATTGCCTATACTTACTCCAGTCTTGCTTCTGATTGCCGACAGGCATTATCCCCCAGTGGGTAGAAGAAAGTTTCAGCGTATGTCACATTCTTTATTAACTCATCTGTGGCACATGCACAGATACATTGTTCAAAGCAAGATGATTCCTGTTGACACCATATGAGTCTGTCTGTTCTCTGGAATCGTGAATTGAACCACAAGCAAATAAGCAAGCAGGAATGGCTTGTCTGCAGAACTTCCTGGTAAGGCCTGGGTGTGCCTAATTTGTATATCTTAAAGTTAGCATTGCTCTCTCTCCGTGAGAGGATATGTTTAAGTATATCGTATTTCCCTTAGACTAGACCACCTCTACACAATCCCACCCTCCACCAGACATTCAGCAAAGATTTAACTGAGTTCTTATTTCTCTTCTGTGGTTATTAACATTCACATTTTTGTGCCCACTCGATTCATTTTATATGATTCACACTGAAATGGCTTACCTCCTTCATAATAACAGGTAATGAATAGCATCTGTATTTAACAGGCCCAATAGATCTTAATGTAAATAGAAATTAATTTATTATCCCTAATGGATTAAAATTTTGATTTCGAAGAACAAAGTATAATCAGATTTAAAGCTACTAGAAAAATAAAACTAGTTTTCTATAAAAATTAGTTAAAATCTGATAGGCTTTAGACTTTATATGTACATAATTATGTCAATAATCTTTAATTAACATTAAAATAAGAAGTAAGAATTTAACACTGACCTCAATACCTTCTGCTTTACCTGGACTTCACTCATCCAGGAATAGATACACAAATACACAAACATGCACATACAACCCCACACCCACATCCACACCCACATATAGACATTCTCTTTGATGTTCTAGCACTGCTCTGTGTAGGCTCGAACCTACCGAATACTCATTTAGCAAGTTTCTATGTAGGGAGGAGACTCTGGAGAATAATTAGATAATGGGTTAATTAACCTTATCCCACTTCCTCTAGTACCTAATCATAGATATGCAACTAAGGATGTCATATGACAAAGGATATCTAATTCTTTGCTATAGCACATATCCTGAAACTTCAATTCGAATATTGCATGTTTGCAATTTAGGGGTTGGGTTATTGTAACAGCTTCCCAAATGGAGGCTTAACAGCCATTTTTTTACACCCTCAGGTTTTTCCACTGAGTTGCTATTAGCATGGTCTTTATAAATGCAGGATCAGATCAATGAGATTCCTTGCTGACAAATCCCTTCTGGTTCTCAATTGCTTTCAAAATAAAGCATCACATCCTAAAATATTGAACCCAAAGCATTCTGCAGACTAATTCTGTTATACCTCTTCTGGCTCACAACCTCTGCTCATGTTGCTAGCTTGTGTCTCTTATGGCTCAGTAATCTCAAATAATTTGCAGCAACTCAATCACGACATTTACAAGCTCCTGTAGTATATGTTGAGTACTTCCTGCACATCTTGCTCTGTGGCAAACATGGGCTAAACAAACAGGAAAATATGAGGAGGGTTACATTATTCTATTAAAGACTGTCCCCATGTTTATTAAAAGACATCCCAAGAGGTTATAGTGATCAATAGAATAAGATCTTTGAACCCATTAGAGGACTATTTGTGATAGAGACCCCTAAGTAGGTAGCCTTCACTAGCCAAATTATGATGGGTAACACAACTGTGACGAAATCATTGATACAGTGTAGGTAGAGGTTGTCAAAACAAAGAGCAATTGAACCATACAGGGACTAGTAGCTACTTCCTAATTCCTCGTGCTGAAATCCCTTTGGGGACAGTGTAAGGCAAAAGAGAAAATTTTCTATGCATGGTTTCTCTAGAGATTAATGCCCCTACATTTCAATTATTTGCTAGTTGTTGGTATATTTTGCAAGATAACAGGGAGTCAATACTCTTAGAGACGATAATCTATTCACACGTGCTAAATGTATTTGACTTAAATAGAGGAAAAAGTTAAAATTACTAAGTATATCACTACAAAGTAGCAGCAGATTGTAAGGTCATAGCTTAAGTGAACATTAAACTTCTTTACTCAAACAATCCAGCCTGTGTCACTTCTGAATCTCTCTCAAGTACCCTTTCCAGGTATAGTTTGCTAAACTGAAATAAGTCAGTTTGGGCAAGTAATCAAAAGCTCTAGAATGATTGGATGCTTCTTTGAGAGTAGAGTAACCCAGAATTCTCCAAGCTGGTCAAAGTGCTTAAATTCTGCCTCCCAATTTATGGGCTCAGCCATGAGTATTCCATAAAAGGCTGACACCCCCCTCTGTGTATTATAGCTTCCTACTAAAACTTTTCTGCTTTGCTTTCAAAATTCACTATTCTAAACCCAGCCTTTCACACCCAGGTGGCAATTTCATTTTTGTTTTAGCCAACCATATGTTGTAGATGCCATTCTGGCATTTCACTCATCCCTCCTACTCCCTAGAAGATTTAGACTTACTCTGCTTTTCAGTTCCCGCTTCACACTTGCACCATAAATTAACTTGCCCTTTGCTCCATATTTCTTAGCCATAATCAGCCAATCAAATGTTTGCCATTCCTAGCTCCCAAGCTCTAGTTCTTGGAACACAAGTCTAGACCAAGCCCTCAACCCACAGTCACTCCAGGGAGGAGGAGATCAGACTCCAGCTACGTGACTACCTTCAGTGAAAAATTGATGGTGCCTACGGGTGACGTAGATGAAAAACGAAAGACTTCTTTCAAAATTCAGCATAGCTAGATAAGAGTGATGCTGTGACTTTAGATACTTGGAAAGGAGGAGAAAGCTGGGTGGTATGAGGATTCAGAAGCTAATCTGAATCTAAAGCGTGACTTTGCAAAGACAGCCAGACACTCCAATGTACAGTGTGTCTGAAGGAGGAATATCGAAACCTCTAGCTTAATACAGGCTGCTCTATAAAGTCACATCTGGCTAGTGGGATATTAAAAATGAGATTCCAGTCTGTAGGTTAGAGCCCAAGTCAGAGAGGTGTGACCTCCATGTCTCAGTCATTGGTTGTCATTAGTAAGGTCCAAAATAGCTCCAGTGAGGGCCTGGCCAAGGTACAAGGTCAGACATCCAATCAGATCACCAACTCACTGTGTCACATCTGGGAGTTGGCTGTGACTCAGCAGGGAAGTAGTCACTCACAGCCCACGTAGGGATGTCCTAATAGCAGGTGTATACAACTCTCAGTGAGGTATAATATGACTCTAATTCCCTCCAGCTGACAACATAAAGCTATCGATTGACCAGAGTTTGGCAATTACTTGAGACAAAACCTGCATCAGTGGTTTCAGTTCATTAAACACATATTCAATATTTTTAAATTGTGGCCTGGCAGAATACACAGATAAAGGACTTATGAGCTAAGCTGGATAACTAAAGAATAGTCATGGAGGAAAGTTTGAAGGACTCTTTGGCCCTCTTTGAAAAAAAAAAAAGGTCAACAACTATACTTTCTCATACATGGCAGATCTCTGGTTTGGGACACATTGTAACCAGGACTGGGGGTGGTCCAAGAGTCAGGGCTGAGAATTTCATTTCTGAGTAGGTCATAATGCCCATTACAGGTTGCATAGTGCATACACCTTCTGACAGAACTTAAAAGGAGCCCTAGAATATCCTCCCTGCTTAGGGAGAAGTGGTGAAGGCCCAGGGGAAGAGAGGAACAGCTCCTGGGGAAAGGCACCCGGACCAATAATAAATCAACTAGATTTAATAAGCTATGACACTGAGCTGGCAGAGTTTTGCTTGCAGTAGGTGGAGTTTGGATTTATTATTCTCTAGCCATATTTGTTTTCATGTTAGACTAGAGATAAAGAGAGAGAGAGATGGGAGGTGGAAAGAAAAGAGAGAGGAAGATCGGGTTTTGAGGCTTGTGTTGTCGAAGGTCAAGAACATAGAGAGGAAAGAATGGAGGTAATGTTGAAATAACTGGATCTACATGGAGGTCAGAATCTAGGGTAGTCATTGTTGGAATTAGAGTTGAGTGCCAGGTTTCTTAGGCATTTGTTTTGGACTGCCTGAATCACAGTCTCTTGGGAATAAAGTCCTAGACATCTGCATTTTATTAAGCACTCCAAATGTCTCTGTAGAATGATGTTTCAGGACTATTGACCTATTGAAAAGGGAGAGTAAAGGTAAATAGAGGAATGGGGTTAGCAGGTGGCAGAGAACATGGGAATTTAGCAGAAAAAGAGATCATTGAAACTGACACATATTGTGTGCTCAAAATCATTGTTTAGTAAATAAGTACAAAATAATAGCCAATTACATATTTAGGGTCTTTTGAAAAACTTATAATTCTATGGGTGATATGATCTATGGCTTAGCTAGAATGAGGCATTGTAAACCACAGTGCACTTAAAGTCAGAAGTCCTGGATTCAAGTTCTGGTTTGCCATTTATTTGCTACATGGTCTTGGCGTATCACCTGGCAAATATCAATGATGGTCATAAAGATCAGGTAAACTAATATACATGCAAGGGTTTGTGGACTACCAAAAACATACATATAGAGTGATAATGATTATATTTCCTGTACTGTCACATTTCTAATTAATAACTCATTATGTTTTTGTACAATAGATATCATCCTACAGACATTCATTTTACCAAAAGGCAAATGTAAATTAGGAGAAATCTCATAGAAATCTCTGTAAATTCTGCATATAAGTATTTTTATAACTACATATCTCTACAAAATTAAGGCAAAGGCTAGACCAGAAGATAATGAGAGATACTTTAGGGCATTATGTGCTATACATTTAAAAGTCTGATGTAGAATATTCTTATTCTCTGCAGCTTGGATAGGCAACCCCCATGACTTCTGAAGCACTGTCCAAGAGTTGATGGGCTGGGTGCCCACAAATCCCTCTAAATAATTGAGTGCCTGTGGTCTAGCTCCAGAAAGCTCACTTATGTTCTCCAGAAGAGCATTGATTTGCCAAATCTTATCACACTCCCACGAGTTATCCACTTCACTTAACGAGATCCCCTTTATGGAAAGGCAAAGAATATTCTAGTCATTTATCAGTAGATGTTTCGTTCAAATTCCATCCCTGGCAGCTGTTGCAATTTGGAGCTGTATGTGTTAGCTGAGATTTTAAAAAATTTATTTAGCTCCCTAGTCATGGACATTTTGAGTAAGACTTCAACCCACTGCTATGCATCCTCCTCACAAGAGTTCTCCAATAGATTGAGCTTTACCCACTTGGAACTTCTTCTTAGCCTACTGCGGAAGAGATGGACAAAGAAAAGGGAGAAACCCATCAGTCTGCAGGATGGAGAACAGAGAATTTGGAAGCTGCTCTCACACCGCACTTTTTTGGACCAATCATAATAATATCAATAACATGAAAAATAATAACATTTAGATTTTATGTGTTCATATTACAGGAACTGCTGACTGATTGAAATATATTATTCTGCTTGTATTTTAAAGGAATTCTACAAGATAAAAAAAATTAAATAGAAACCAGTACAGAAAGGTATAGTAACTTATTGAGATCCCATAGCAGTAAGTGACAGTCAGGATTTCAACACAGGCACTTCGAGTCCAAAGTAAGTATTTAGCTATTGCACATACTACCTACTGCTAATTGCTTGGAATTACTGAGAATTTCTCCCAAAGCTGAATGTTACTCCTCTCTATTGGTATAATTTGTCAATGGGGCAGCTAGTTCTCAAGGAGATGATTAGTGGGGTTAATCCAATATTTAAATTGTGGGTTTTCCAGGCTAAGTAATGATCTGTTGTATGAAATAGTGTGTTTTGAAAGTGAGTGTAGGCTATAGCTCTAATTTTCCTGGCCTGACTGATGAGAGGCATAGAGAACAAAGAAAGAATTTCAGTTATAGGAATGAAATATTGTTAACCACTATGAAAATACTGTTGAAATTACATCTGCCCAAGGAATACCTTCCAATGATAGAATGAACTGATGGACTCATATAATCTTATTTAATTGCAGAAGGTTTAATTAAATCATCTCATCTAGAGTGGGAGGGGAAAGCACCTCAAGTCTCAATCAATTAAGGTACAGACATCATCTTAGTCACGAAGTTGAAAAGAACTCCACCTTTAGGCCACTGGGGTTTGGGAATGTCATTCTTCTAGTTATTGGAAAAGCCAATTTTATCCAGTCCCAGTATTATAGTAACAGCTGCTTGCTTTATTAAAGACTTTCTTCATTACAGATGTGCTAAATACTTTACCTGCATTACCTTGTTTAACCTCACAACAAACCTGCTGTGCCCATTTTACAGATTAGAAAATGAAAGAGCTATTAAGTGACTGATCCAATTTCATATTCCTAATAAGTGGCTGAGACAAGTTTGAATCCCAGGTGGCTTGGTGGCTATGAGTATGTCATGATGCCACCAATGAAATTATAGGGGAAAAATGATTGAGAGCCAAAGGATCTAGGCTTTGGTCTCAAAGCCACCCACCATTGGCCACCTGCCGCCCACCATTCAGGAAATGCCATGTCAGTTACTCACCTCCCACGTAAAGATGCAGATAACAACTGCCCTATTTCTCTCACGGTTTGCTTCCATTGCATGAAAAAGTATCCTACATGAAGGATATGATATAACAACGGACTCTCAAAAATATTTTCAACTTAAACCAATGGAATTAATTATTTTTGGTCTTCGTCAAACATGATCAGACTTGAATTGCATTTTACGGATAAGGGTATGACTTTGATAAATAAAGATGTATGGGGGACAACATTCAAGAAAAGATGAATTACATGAGCAAAAGTACAGAATAATTTGGTAGTCCCCCCAAAATATATCAAATAAGGATAGAGTTCGATATGTACATTTGATAAGTGACAGGCAAAACTGTTCAGATTTGTCCTTCAAGCAAAGTGAAAACACACTATATTTTTAATGTGGGGTTTGTGTCCCATGTGATCGTTTATTCTGAGGGAGTAATGCGCAGAATAAAGTAGGAGAGGAAAAAATAAAGCCAGGCATACTGCTGCACTAGTTGAGATCCTAAGCGATAAGCTAGTGGCATGGCCATAAAAGAAATCGGACAGATGTAATGGACAATATGCGGGCACTATGCAGATTCTGGAGGCTGGGCAGCAGCAGTCCGAAGTGAGAGGAAGGAAGGGATAAAAAGACCTGAGGATTTGGAGCCTTTGGTGCCTGGGAAAAAGAGCCTAAATGAGGGAATCCAGTCTAGAAATCTCCATGAGGAAAATAGATGGGCAATTGAACATAGAGGAGAGGTGCAGTGGAGAGAGCTCAGGCCTCAGAGAAAACAATGTAAAGCCATCTAGGTATTGGTACAATTGATAGTGAAGCCATGAAAACAGCTAAGCTTCCAAGCCAGTCCAAGGAATGCTGGGGCAAGGAGTGTAGTTCAGTGCTTCTCTGTGTTTGGGGCATTAGAGAAAGGTCATTTCAACAGGAAGTCAAAAAAAAAAAAAGAACAACAAGATGGGTTCTCATTAAAAAGATTCATTAATATGAAACTATATAATTACATATATAAACATAAACACATATGTATGTATGTATGTATCCCCCCACACATATGTATGTATGTATATACATATGTATACACACATGTGTATGTATGAATAATCAAATTCCAAAGTGAAAGATTCAAAGAAAAGCAACTCAAGTGTCAACTAGACTCTTGCACTTTAATGGCCTTTGTTAATAGCCTTTTGTTTTTCTTAAAATCGGAACCAGGGGCAACTTTCCATAGGTCGACAGATTGTTAGAAATGTATTTCATGCCCAAATGCATTTATTTTTCCCAATGAATAATTTTCCTTTATACCCATTTTGGCACCATTTATTACATAATTTCCCTCATCATCATCTCATTTTGCTTCCAGAAACATATTCTCAAGTGCCTAGCGATGTAATAAATACTCTCTATGGATGCTGCCCAACTCTTGATTATGTGTAGAATTGCTGAGCTGTAATGTGCTACCAACTCTAATATTTTTAATGCCTCTTGGAATCATACCAGCATTAACCATTTATAAAATACCAACTGCTACTCAATATGTAGAAACGCAATTGCATTTCACCGCTTGCCAAAACAACAGGCCTCTCTGAGATCATTTTTCTGTTTTTGGTTTCCGGGAGAATACAATATTGAGATCCGTGATCAGTCGCCAAGTTCAGGCATAGTGGTAGTTGTTTTCTCCTAAATGATTTTATTATATTGAGGATTTGCCTCAGGACAGAATGTTCTACAGAGACACATCTATAAATAAACATCTAAGTATATTTTAATGTGGTGGCCCCTTAGAGTGTTAGTGTAAAGTTTACTAATATTTAATGAGGGAATTTAAAATTTCATCGGAAAGGCAAACAGTGGATCTATTTTGCATAGGGAAGAAGCAAAATGATATTTGAGTAATAGGTCAAAGCAAGTTTTAAAAAAAATTAGACTAACATCAAAGGTATATATAATATCACAGTATGACATGGTCAGCCACTGGTCACAGAGTGATAAATGCTATTTTGTAATTAGACCACTTCTACATTATGTAGAAAGTGGGATTCAATACGTATGGTCACTTAGAATCATAAGTCAGGTCAGCTGAACACTAGAGATCTTTAACAGCTTTGAGTTTATAATCCTACTTTGTTCTTTCCTTGGATATATCTAATATTCATTTGTGCCACAATCAAGTGTTTCAGAACAAAGTTTTTATTTACTGTCTTTAACAGAAGAAAGAAATCTCTAAACTCAAAATTGTTGATCACGGTTCATAATATAAAGAATCATTATAAATCATTGAGCAAACTAACAATAGCAAATCATACTAATCAAACTGGAAAAAAAAAAAGAAACAACAATTGATTAGGATTATATTCTATAGCAAAAGTCCAGAGATGTAACGTCAGTTTATTTGTTCAATGGTAGCTATTATTAGTTAATCACATTGTGTATTTACGGTATTGAAGAAAACACTAGTTTCTAAGAATAAAAAATAATTCTGATGTCTTCACATTCAATGTAGGTGAGAAGAGATAAAAGAATGCTTCCTTGTAAATGAATATGAGTGGGGTTTAAACAGATGTTTAGAAGCTTTCCTGGTGAGAAATGGGAAGAAGAAATAAAATTCTAAAAAAAGGAATCGACTTGGTAAAGGCTTACAAATTACTTTTTAAAATTTTGTTTGTTTTACATACCCAGAGTCATAGGTAGAAGTCAGGAGAAGTATGAGGGAATGTCAGAAGAAAAAGATAAGAATGAGGTTCTAAATTTTAACAGCTTACTCTGGGTGAGCTGAAGTAATTGCCCCATTCATAAAATTATTATGTAAACACGATGGACATTTAAAGACAGTTTCCTGGAGAACAAACACCTATCATGCTAATGGCACTTTCTCTCCTTTGCCATTGCTGCAATGCATGCTTTTAATAAATGTTGTTATGGCAAACATTTCTTCTAACCTCAACCTTGAGGTTCAGCTTCAAGATCATAACACCTGTTACTTAAATCAGTCCAAGCATGTTCAAGTTCATGACATTGCCTAAGGCAGAGTCTGTATCAGAAGGAACTTAAGATTAATCTTCTTAAAAAAAAATAAATCCTTTATAAATTTGATTAAGATGTAAGACTAAGACCTGAAAATTCTCTTGAACCAAAGTGTCTGAATGTTTCTCAGTCATCTGTGTCACCCTGAAAATTCTAGGGTGGATCAGATTAGGGTTACAGAAAAGCTATGAGACACCTTTTTTCTCTGCCTCTAGAATCTTGAAAGGGAGGCAAGACGCTGACACAGTGGATAAAATTCATGTGATTCAGACATGACCATGTGTAATTAATATCCTAAGTAGATGTTAATAAACCATGTGAGTAGGCAGAATAATAACTCTTAAAAATGTCCACACTCCCATATTCATACGTGACAAAAAGAGATTTCTCAAGTGTGACTTGTCTTGGTGACAAGTCTTGAGAAGGGGAGATTATCCTGGATTCCTCTGGTGGTCCCAATCTAATCTTAAAACTGGAAGAGGAAGGCAGAGTGGTGAGTCTAAAGATGGCAGCATGAGAAGAGCTGGAAGTCCCATTCACTGGTTTTCTGATATGCAGAGGTCATGTGCAAGGACCTCACAGAGCTCCCTGGGCAGTAAGGGTGGCCTCCAGCCAGCAGCCTGGAAGGAAACAATGGCCCCAGTCCTATGACTGTGTGGAAATGAATCCTGCCAACACCTGAATGAGTAGTAGAAATTTGATAATTTTGTGAAAGTATCTGGTCTAGATAACTTGAAAGACCAACTTCGAAAGTAAGGAAGAAGAAAGGGAGGGAAGGAGGTGAGGAGGGAAGGAAAGAAGAGAGAAAGAGAAGAAGGAAGAAGAAGGAGGAGGAGGAGGAGGAGAAGGACGAGGAGGAGGAGGAGGAGGAGGAGGAGGAGGAGAAAAAGAAGAAGAAGAAGAAGAAGGAGAAGAAGGAGAAGAAAAAGAAGAGAAGGAAGAAAGAGAAAAGAAAAGAAACCCCTGCTGATACTTTGGTTGTAGCCGCACAAGACTGAGACATGTTTCAGATTCACGATCAACAAGGCTATCAAATAATAAATTTACATTGCTCTAAGCCAATATGTTTGTGGTCATTTGTCATGGCAGCCTACAATACGAATCCACCACCAAAATGTGTGGCAGAAAGTAATTACTCTGTTGGCATGTGGGGAAAAGGGAGGGAAGGATATAATTTTTTAGGAAGAACTTCAGTGGCATGGAATTTGAGCTGGCTTTGAAGGGTGAAGGAATTTGAAGCGAGTCTAAGAGGAGGGGAGCATTCCTCTACCCGGGGGAAGTGCACGGAGATGAGTCTGAGGACAGGACTCTGACTGCGGCAGAAGGAGTTGGAATTAGGTCTGGATTAGGAATGTATTTTTGAGGACTTCACGGGCAAGATGAGAAATGTGAGCTATCCGAGGACATTCTTGTTTCAACCCACCCAAACAGAGCAGCTATTTGAGTCTCTCCATTATCCCAGCATATGCTGACATCACTGCATCCTGCTATTCTGCTGGACCACCAACCACTAAAATAAGAATTCACATTTAGTGAGCGATTACCAAACACTGCACGTCGTGCTCAGAGCTTTAGTTATGTTATCTACTTTAATCATTCTGACAAGCCCTCTTTTTCGATGAACAAATTGAGGCTTGGAGAGATTTAATTAACCTCACTAGAACACAGCATTAACTGGGGGGCAAATTCGGCATCAAACCCAGGCAGTGAAGCCCTAGCACCCAGAATCTGAGCCGTTTTGCATACTGTCAGCCATGACAGTCAGACGTGCAATTTGTTATTTCTGCATGGAGAATGTTTTATTAATGTATATTTTATTAGGCAGCTATAGACATGATAGAGGCTACCCATGCTTATCCATGTGTAATCACTATTTTTAAAAATAGATCCTGTTATTTAATCAGGTGAGATGTCTATAACAACTGCAGCCTGATTAATCTAGAAATTGTTTACGTCTTACAGCCAAAAAACTCCAGCTGGCTACAAAAACATGATTCAATGATCAAATATAAACGAAGTTGCATCTGAGTCTAAAAGCATGCCTGGCATCCGTGCAATTATCCAGCCCGCCATGTCACAGTTTCATCTCGAGGAGCAGCTGGGACTCTCGAAACTTAATAGGATAATAGAATTGCTTTTGTGCGATTCCGCTGAAATGCCATTCTTTGTTCCCACAGTTCTCCCCACGTATTGGGATGAACTGAGGGAAACCGGACATCAAGAAAGGACCTAATGAGCACTGCTCTTAAGTTAAAAAACAAAAAAAAAAAAAAAAAATGAGTACGTGAACACTGATGCTGAGAAGTGTTAGCTAAAGCTCTCAAAGCAACACTTCCTGTCCAAAACGCTGCCTGTCGGGTAGGGCTTGGTCAACATCCAGAATATGACAGTTGAACTTTGTAAGTTAAAAGTTTGAACTTTGGAGTGAGATTTTAAAAAGCGTGGATTAGGCTGTAGAAACGTGTCAGGCATCTAAACAAAAATGCATCTACTTTTAAAGCAGAAAAGTACGACACGTGCTCGTAGAATTAAAATGTAATTAGCTGACCACGGAATTCATTTTTAATGACAATTCATCTGCAGAAAATAGAATGAATGTGGCTAATCATGTTTTATTGGTGGTATGTAAGACTTGGCACAAGTTATTTTTTATCCACCTGAAAGCCAGCTCTTTGACTAGAGAATAAATTTCTGTTGTTGTTGATTGGATTTATTTTAAAATTGCTTTTTATTAGGTAATATAAGTATATATAAGAATTTTCAACAGGTTAACCATCTCACCTTCATTTATGTTACTTAATTTTTTTCTTTTGCATTATTTTAGATAGCTGTATATCCATATATCTATAAATCTACATACCTATATTTCTAACCATATGCACAGGGAATTCATTACTATAAAAGTCTTTACTGAAAGATGATGGATAGCAATCTACTTTTCCACAAGCAAAAAGAAGGAAAGCATTTTTTTTTAATTTCTTAATGTGATTATGAATGAAAATAAATACAACTAATGGAGTATGTGTTATTGTTACTGTTTAGACTCATTAGCTGGAAGGGGCAATTATGTGGTAGTAAAGGCATAGGTTCAGGAAACAGACTTAACCTATTACCTGTGTCATCACTATGCTGTGGTTGCTTCATCTATAAAATGGGGATCCAGACAGTGGATACCTCAGAGGATTACTGAGGACACAACCCAGTTAACATGTTTACATGATTAGCATAGTGGTTAGCACATATTAAGAACTCAAACATTAGAAGTAGGAATGAAAACTTGATAGGGAAAAGGGATGGAAGATAGCAATTGTGTGTGTGTGTGTGTGTATGTGTATGTGCTTAAGCCCAGAGCTTTCTAACTACTTTGGGCATTTGCCTTCAGAAAATGGGGGCATTTTTTTTTTAAGCTTAGAAAACAGCATATGAAAGTTCATTTACAAATTTGGAGTGAGATTTAAAACTTAATTTAAACACATGTCTCACTTTCCCCCAGGGTAAGGTATTGAAGTTATGAATGAAGTCATATGGGAGCTTTCAAATCTCCAAGACTTAGAGTCTAAGAGATAGGTCAATGAACTGTCACTTCCCAATGGTTCTAGCTTTTGCCCTAATAATTGCTCAGGCTATTATGAGTCCTTTTCCTTTAGGATTCTATTACACTTCTTCAGCATCTATTACCTTCCTTTATCTGCTTTCTCACATTTGACATTATAGTATATTCTTTTAAAAGACTGAGCCTTCTTTTTCTAGACTAGCACGAAACAACATTAAAAACCAAGAGAAAAATACTTTCAACTACAGCAAATGGACACATACGCATATATGTCTTTGCCATATTTGTCATCAACTCTTCCCTCTGTTATGCCTCAACTCCTTTGGTATCACCAAACGTACTCCAGGAGGGAAAAGGTTGGGAACTGCTGACAGAGAGGTGGGAGAAACTTAACCTTTTGGCAAATGGTAGTTAGATATGAAAATAGAATCAAGCAAAGATATTCAATTCCCCACCACCTCTCCTCAAAGGACCTCGGTAATGTCAATATCACCTTGGCTCCCATGACAACCCCTTGACAAAGATAAATAGGTGTCAAATATGTTTTTGCTCCTAAGACCTCTGGGCATTGGTACAAAACACAAATGCAAAACTCGGGCTGAGTCAATCTCCTGATATACCACTTAAAAAAGCCACAGAATGTAGGCTTGCCAGGCCAAGCTGCTAGTCTTGCCTCTGCAGGGTTGTCAGCACCCTCTAAAAAAGTACATTGACAAAATTAAGAAAGCAGTTTCCGTTGGTATTTTCACACCCGAAAAAATGCATGTGCTGTTTATAAATACAAACATGACTCCTGCATTATAGGACCTTTAGAGGGATGCATGTCAATCAAAGATTTCTCATCACAGGGTTATGGCCTCTGCGTTTAAAACTCAGTTGAACCTACAGCAAGTGAATCAGGGTCTTTCTTTAAAGAGAAGATTAGACAATTCTCTAGTGAATACGAGCCATAAAGTCAATCCTTCTACAAATATTAGTGTTTGCTTCTGCAACCTCCAACTCTAAATTTCCTGGTTCAAATACCAGCTCAACAATGTATTCCTTCTATTTGATTGGAGTGTTGTCTGCCGTGGGGAAGAAAAGAGACTGAAGCTTGTGTTACTTTTAAGGTCACTTTTTCCTTTACAAAGTTTAATGATACCAAAAATTAAATATATTCTACCTAAGACAAAAATCCCACCGCATGTACTAGTTACTTTCAGTGTACTGCAGAAATGAAGAATTCAGCTCTAAAACATAATGGTCTTTATCTAGTGATCTTGTTTTCCTCTGCTTTAAAATGAGGATGATAATAATAGTTAATGCTCCATTAAACACTTTTGAAGATTAAAGAAATTCACATCCATCTGGTGAAGCTCACAGCAGAAGACGAGATACCTATTATAAACTCCATATATATTAATGATACTTCTTCTAGCTATCTTGAGCTCATCTTGACTAATCAATATCAAAGATATTTACTGTATTTATTCTGTGTTCTCTATGGTGAAATTAGTCTCCTGGAAGGCAGAAACCCTATGGAAGGAAAAGAGAACAGATCATTCCTACGGAAGAACTAAGAGGACATGAGAGAGATTTTAAGGTCCAGTGTTCTTGTTTCCTCCGCCTCTGTGGAAGTCAGAATTTATGACTCCAGAAGGAATCAACCCTGAGGGAGAAAGAACTGGGAAGATGTTTATTTTCATGTCACATAGAGCTATGGGGAAAAAAGCACTCATAATGTTATCCCTGGCAACTCGCAATTTTCTGAGTTGATTCCTTTAGCCAATTGAGTTATTTCAAATGTTTCCAGCTCCTCTCTTGCTGTTGTGGATACTAATCCACAGTATCAAAATAATATTCTGACTCTCTCCCGGCACTGTCCTCTGATAGCAGAATGTCACATAAAGAGAGCTGATACGAAGCCGAAAGCCCTGGGAGTGAGCCCAGCTGTGTGGTTTTAAACTGGTGTGTGACACTAAACCCCGTGACCCACAGCTTCCTCACTGAGCTTGGGGCTTTTGTTCACGTGTAGCTGTTCACATCCAGGTGCTTGGCTAAGTAGGGAAAAAAGGTTTATTTATTGTTTTTCCTGTCTCGGAAAGTTATTTCCTATTTATAAATGCCATAGCACATAGCTAATAAATGACTGAAAACCAACGTGACAATGTATAAATTGTCGCCCACTTTGGGTATTAATGAATTATGAAGCATTGAGCTTTATTATTTTTCCTTTTTGCAGAATTTATTCCGTAAAGCACAATATGATATGCCTTAGTCTGGCCCTGCTGCTTTTGTATGAAAAAAAGGGAATATTAAGTTGTACAAATTATGATCGTTGGGAGAGGTTGACTATGGGTGTGTCTTATCAGAACTTCCCTTTTAACGGGCTGCTTTTTGTATCTATCTATCTTCATGGCTTCATGAGAAGCTGTCTCTAACAGGATGGCTCTTGAAGGTCATTTCTCTCAAATCAGCCATGCCTTTTCTGTTCATCTTCTGTCTGACTTCCGTCTCCTGCTTTCTCTTTAAACTTAACATGACTGAAATTGAATGAATGGACCTATTCTGAAAGCCCATTTCCCAGTCCCCAGTGGGCGCCATTTGAATTTTATTACTTTTAAAGATTCGCCCATGCTTTCGGTGACATGAAAAGTAAATGACCTCAGAGTGGCAGCTTTTAGGTTTAAAGATTTAGACTCTAAAGCAGAAATCTACTTGTGAGGCTCCACACCTTGAAAGACTGCAAAGCCTCTTTGGATGTTTAGCAGTTTTTATTCCCCTGTGAATCGGGAGGATGTTTATATCTTTGCCGAAATCATCAAAAGAACCAGGTAGAAAATTTTCCATTGCAAGTCTTTGTTCCCATCATGTCATTTTAGGTAGACTAAATGAATAGGATCTGATCGCAGTCTTGTAAATGTGAAATAACTCCTGAGCAATGTCAAGCATCGCAGCCACCCCAACTTCTGTCTGCATAACACGTCTCACAAGGCCCATGGATCACTTCCCACGGATCATCATTCTTCCTTCCGTGTCTCTAGGGTTGCTTCATAATAAGACTGATACATGGAGTACAGGTATTTGTGGTACTCAGCCTCCAGAAGCTTCCGGGCTGGGCTGGGGGTGGAGAAGGTGATTCACAGCCAAAGCACAGCTCAGCTACCAGATCTCCAATACTGACAGCTGCTGTTTGGGGTTTTCCTTGTGAGGGCTGCTGTCTAATTTCACCAGTAGAAACATCAGGGAGAGAGACTGGTTAACATTCCTAAACCTGCCGTCATAAACTCCTCTTTGCCTCTCCATCCATCCTTCAGTGCTGCTGTGTTTCTAGCTGGGGAGTCAGACAATGGTAATTGTCTCCCCTTATATTTTGCCTGATGCTCTAAATACACAAAGAGTCGGTCGGTTTTAAAAATGGCAGGTTGCATGGAAGTGAACTGACCTAATCCGGTTACTGTGAGAACCAGGACTGACATCTGGGGTCAGGGGGCAGGGTCTCATCTGAAAAAATGCCCATACCTGTAATCAGTTACCTAAAGAACAAGTAGAGTGTTGTTACTTAGGATCTAAAAATGAGAAGGGATCTCCCCGACAGCATCACATAGAGAACATAAAACATCAGTGCCGCTTTCTGCCGGTTGAAACCAAGTGCAATGCATTTGACTTCAAGGTGTTCTAAATTTGACTGTTATTAACAATTATTTTACTATAACTATACCCCCCAAAATTGCGTGAATCTGCATTTTACAAATAAATGTTGTCCACCTTCTATGAGCTTTCCCTGGTGCTAAGTGCTGGCTTTATCTCCTGTTAAATTTCTCTAGCAGATTTCCTGCAATTACAAACAAGTATTTCCATCTCACTTCTGTTTCCTAGAATCAATTCATCTTCTCGAACTTTCAACAAATCTTTGGTTCTTTAATGAGGGGGAAAAAAAAAACAGCCCAGTGTTTAGTGGCTTAAAACAACCACCATTTAGTTTTCTCGTGATTCTGTGGGTTCGTTTACCAGGGCCTAGCTATGAAAACTTATCTCTTCTCCCTGTACCATCAGTAGGCTTGGTTAGGTGGATTCAACCTGGGCTGGAGGATCCAAACTGCGTTCCTTAACCTGGTACCTCAGCTGGAATAGCTGGGGTGCTGAGGCTTCGCTCTACTCTTGGTCTTACATCTTCTGGGTCCTCTCTCCCCAGAGACTTTCACCCATCAGACCATCACAGTCTCCACATGGTCTCCTATCACGGTAACCAAGATTATTTATATGGTGGATAAGACTCCAAGAAAGCAAAAGCAGATTCCACCAAGCCTCTCAAGGCCCAGGTCCAGAAATGTTCTATGGAACTTCAGTCACCTTCTAATAACCAAAGCAATTCTCCTAAGATAAAGAAAAAGTCGCATTGACTCTCGACAATTTATTTAACTTTATATTGGTAGTTCTACAACCTTCATAAAACAAGGAAAATTGATAGAGGTATATAGATTAGAAAAGAAGATTAAAAACAACTTCTCCACAGGACACGTGGTAATTTACCTAGAAAAACCTAAAGAATTTATGAAAGAGCTACCAGAACTGGGAAGTGAGCTGGTCAGTCTTGCACGATGAAAGTTAATATACTGCATTTCTATATATAACATTGAACCATTAAAAATTGTATGAAAATAGCATCAAAAGTTACAATAGCATCAATATCAAAAAATGCTTAAAAATAATTTTGACAGAAGATGTGCAATATCTTTATTCTAAAAACTACAGAGCATTGATGTGAGAAGCCAAATTTTAAAGATAAATTACATAAATAGAAAATATATTTATTGATCAGAAAAAAAAGACTGATATTATCAAGATGTCATTCCTCCACTAAATCGGTCTATACCTTAAACACAATCCAGGTTTGTTTTTCTTCTTTATGTGTAGAAATTGAGTAACTGATTCAAAAATTTATATGGAAAAGCAAAAGGCCTAGAATAATCAAAACAATGGTGAAGAAGGAAAACAAAGTTGGAGGACACACAATACATATTTCAAGGCTGACTATGAAGTTTCACTATTAAGAAAGTAATGGACATACAGAATAATGAAACAAAAATGTTTATTTTCTTAGTATTTCTTAGATAAATTTCATTCCTATTTCTATGAAAAATGATTCAGTTCCGGTTCAACCATTCATCTCAGCTTCCTCCTTTGTCACATGACTCAGCTGATTTACACCATTGCCCTCCCCTCCTGAGTTTCCTCTCACCATGCTCTCCCTACAGAAATTCCGGCTTGTCCAGGGGCTTTCTGAAGCAACTTTTGCATACTCTCTCAACTTCTTTTCCCTGCCTATCTGAGAAAACAAACAGGATTTGCCACCTCTTTCTTTTTGAAACTTCCTTTCGGCTTCTGATGCCACACCTTTCTGTTTCTCTTCTTAATGGTTGACCTCTCTGCTCCTGTCACATTTGATGACTCTTCATTCTTCTCACAGCCTTAGCTTTGGTCATTTCCCAAGGGTGCTTAGGTCTCTGCTTATCTTTCTCTAAATTCTTTCTCTTGATTAGATTTCTATATCTTTAGTCATTTGAGAGCCTGTATTAAGGGCACTCAAATGGCCAAATTCAGCCTCAAATTTATTCCAAATTCAGTGTCCATTTTCACCCTTCGAGTGTCCATAAAACGTCTTCACATGGATACACTGTCTTCGTTTTATGTGCTCCAAATAAACATATCATTTTTATCTTACAAACTCACACTCTTAATTTCCTTCTATTTATTGCTCTCACTCTTTTTTCATCTCAGTTAATAAGACAACAATTCCCTCGGCTTCAAAAATTGGGAAGGAATCACTAATCAGTCACCAGTTTTTATTGATCCTTCTTGAACATTCTTCGCCTTTATTTTTTTCCCTTTGTAATCAAGCCTTTCTTGCTCACAGTACTCCAATTACAATAACTTCAAATTACTTTACTTATTTTTTGTCTCCAAAAATGACACTACCCAGAACACATATATTTCATATTCCAGCCTCATTTTGTGTCCATATTTATTACTTAATTATTCTCAAGTAATAATCTTTATTCATATTGTTCTCCTACGTATACTTAGTTTTCATTTAATAATATTTTCTCTGCATAAGATACGGTATTACATGGTGACAATAGACGAGAAAGTCAGAGCTCTTAAAAATCTCCTAAAAGAGACAGACATGACAACAAATCACTATAGTGGAATATAGGAAGAGATATAAAAGTAATATGAGTAAGTCTTCTAGCAATACAAACAAGGGGTAATCAGATCTTTACGAAAGGTAGGAAAAGACACAAAAAAGAGATAATATCTAAGAGTAGATGATAGAGAAGTGGTGTCAACAGAGAGTGACATGTGACATGTGCAAAGGCTTGGAGGCATGATAAACCATGATGTAGCTGGACAAGAAAGAGTCCAGTGCATCTAGAGTGCCATTCTCTCACATCTGCTAACCACAGGTTACCTGTCCCACAGGTCTACCTATGAATCTCTTTCATGCTCTAATTCTAATTCATGTTGATTCCCACTTCCTTCTATAAACCCTTCTGGATGGGTTATTTCATTTTTTTGAAGGATTTGTCCATAAACTATTTTGATTAATCATAACTTGTTGGGTGATATTGTTGGTATCATTGGGTGTTCACTATCACATTGTAAGGATCTGAAGGTTGAGAATAATGATTTATATTTCTCCTTCTTCTTCTTTTCCTTCTCCTCTATGTCTTATTGCCAGGTACATAAAAACTCCCTAAAATTATATTAAGTAGGCTCTTTAGACTTGGGGAGTGGGTGTCATTTAGATGTCATTAATATCAGTGGTTTTCAACTCTGATTTCTCCTTAGCATCGCTTGGCTAGCTTTTAACAAAACTACTGATTGCCCTCATATCTGGACCTTACCCCTGTCACATTAAGTCTGAAATCTTGAAAGAGAACTTGACCACTGATATGTCTATTTATCTGTGTATCTCTATGTATGGAATGTATAATATACTCAATATCTGTGATTATATATGAATCTGATGGGAAGCTATGGTTGAAAAGCATCGACTGACTCTTTGTTAGATGAAGAACTTAAAGCTAAGAGGGGAGAGGTAGCTGATCCAAGACACCTAATTTATGGCAAAGCTGTGAATGGAAGACTGAGCTTTGACTCCTGGCCAGAAACTTTGATTTATTCTCTGCTGTCTCTGAAGAACAAACTCTGTCCTCCTTTTGAATGAGATAATTGAATTGTTCCCATTTCTTTGATCCTTGAACACATGATACCTACCCAAAGGAAGACGACAGCATGTGACATTCTTCAAGTGCTGAGGGGTCTCCTCCCTGTCTTGCCAGATTATCTTTACAAGCAAATTCCAGCTGAAGAACTGCCAAAGAGGATCCCACTTTACAAAGAAAGGAATGAAGGTGCACATCAATTGGGAAAACTTTATTGGAAGCAAGTCTCTCTTAGATGACATTGATGTAGCTCCAAAATTGCACCGGGAAGATGAGAACTGGCTGGCATTCCTCCAACATATCACATGGTTCCACACAGGCCAAGCCAAGGACACGAGGGTGTCCTTCACGTGACACTTGAGCGACTCTGCTAAACTATAACAGGTGAGAGCAAAGTGAGCAGATGGAATTGAGGCCTTAGGACTGAAATGTTTTTGTTTTGTATACTCCTCTGTTTGTTCCCACCTAGCACGATGAATGTAGAGCTCTATGTCACCTCCTTGTTTTTAAATCGTGAGAAGTGGAACTTTCAGGATTTTATCTTTCTAAATCTCATTGTAAACTACCTGGCCCTCTCTCCTTTTTTTTTTTTCTTTTCCCCCCTTTGATGCATTGTCTACTGTATTTCAATTCCCAGAGATCCCTTTCCTTGTGAAATTATTTATTTTTCTGCAAAGGGCATTGCTTAATGCCTCAAAAGTAGCAGTTTCTCAGCATTATTTCCTCTTTGGTTCACAGTGGATGAGAATGTTTCTTTTAAGTTCTCCTTTTACAAGAAAAACTGAAAATAGTAAAATGTCCTGTGTTTTCCTTTTTAACTGAAGTAAATGTGCCCTCAGGGATGTAAGTATTGATCTGTTGTCTTTCTTTATATGCGCTATAATTTCCCAGACACTGAAAGTAAAGAACACCATGAGATCTTGTTGATTTGCCCTAAAGGAGAGATGTAAAAGAGTGAGTAATTGAGAAAGCATATACATGAGATGTATATGATTTTGGGCTCTGAAAATTGTTTTCCCATGTAAATGTGAATATGTTTATGGACCTTGTGATGTAGGATATAGCTTCAAATAAAATTTTGAAGAACATTTCTAGATACTTGGCCTACGAATATATATCCACAAAGCTATCTGACCACTCCTTCTTCAACAAGAAGTAGAGGATATATTCTGAGAAACTCCTCCAATGGCTTGCCTGTCAGAATAAAACCCTACAATGTATTTAGGAGGCGGAGTAGTAATCACTGAAGTTTGGGGTTTCGAATCTCTGCTGAGATAAATATTGAATTTAAATTTAGACTCAAAAGAGCATCTAATTTAGTAAACTACTTCAGGTGTCATCAGCAATTGGAAGAATGTTTGCCACAAACAAGCTACCAGAGAGAAATGCCTGCGGAAAATCTGATATTTTCTTCTTTCAGTTAGAAAATTTCCATCACTGAATTTTTTTGCCCCCATTGTCGGTCCACTGTTTTTTAAAATATACAGTAGGAGAGTAAGTTTTATTGCATTATCTGCTCATGTGTGAATTCATCTTGTGTTTAGAAGACTTTGGACTTTGAGAGTATTTTCAAGTTTTTTAAGTTCAGAAGCTCTGAAAAATAAATGTATTTGTTCGTTGCTGCTATAGACTATTCCTGCATATTATGATACTATTCGGTAAAGTGTTCAGGTTCCAAAGATACACAGATCTGGGTTCAAAGACAGACTGAGCTACCTAAAAATTGTCAGAAACTACCACACCCATCTAAGTGTGAATTTCCTCATTCATATGCTAGGAATACTTATGGTACTAAAATCATACCACTGTTGTGAGAATTAGCTAAAATCACCAATTTAGATAATTAATAATGACTGACAGGTAGTAAGCACTCAATTGATGATGATGATCCCAGCTAATTTTAGTTAACTAATAAGATATAACATTACTAGATTATCGTTGGATCAAGCTTACAATAAATGATGTCTTAATTCTTAATCATTTTTTAAAGTAATACAATGAACCTGATTTTTCCTGATGCTAATCTACCGGACCAAGATAAATATTGAAAGCAGAAATATCATTTTGAACTTTATATCAGGACGTCAAGCTATAATCATTTGACAGTTATGTGAAGTACATTTAGTGCTTCCAGCCCTGAATTTTGATGGATCAGGCATGTAAAATTACAAGATATTGATTTAAGCAAAACACACTCAATATAGCCTCCCTTTATAGCCTTCGTCTAAGTTACAACACTTTATAAATTCACAACTCCTGAATATAACTCCACTAGAAGAAATGATTGGTTCCTTGATATCTCACTGGAGTGAAGTAATTAGTTTTGTGTAATAGCACAATGTTCCTGGCGTTGTTCAGTAAAAATTGTATCTGTGACTTGAATCCTATACACACAAATGTTGCCCACCACTTTGCACGACACAAGGTTGGAAGACAAGCCACATAAGATACCACAGAATCAAAATTCCAAACAATCTCACCAGACTGCAGCAGTGACATTTAAGAGAACAAACAGACAAGTTAACTTTCTGATTCAAAAATAGTCACTGAACAGATACAGGATGGTAGGAAAAAATTTAGGTCAAATTTCCCAAACAGAAATCTAGGAAACACTACAATTACTCAAGATGACAATGCAGCTCTTCTCCCACCCAAACTGTCTGTCGTCACTTCCCCTCTTTCCTCCCAGTGTCATACTAGAACACCTCCATCTAAATGAATAAATGACTATTAATAAGTAAACAACTAAATAGCTGAAGTATGACAAAACACAGAGTAAACAAAAAGTAAATAACTATTTTGACTCCTCTCTTCTCCATCTTCCGTTAATGACGTCAACATTCACATACATCCTCACCGTCACTCAACTTCGATCCTTTCTGTCACCTCTCAATCCAATTACTCACATATTTTCCTTTTCTTGGTACCATCTGCCCCTAATTTTAATTTCGGCTCCAATCCTCATTCTTTTGGGGGCTCCTGCTAATTCGTTGTTCTGTCTCCACTCTCTCCCCTCTGAAATCTCATTATCCTGGTCTTCTCGAATGTACACAGGATCCCAGCGTTTCTCTGCTTAAAATTCTTCCATAAATATCCATAAACTAGACAATTAAGTCAAAACAGTTTACCTAGCATAGAAAGCCCTTCGTTATCTTTTTTGCATTCACTTAGCCCCAGGCTCAATCATGTTGAACCATGTACAAATTTTCCAATAATATCCCAAGCTTTCACAAATTAGTGACTTTTGCATACTCCCATCTTTATCTAGACTCATCCTCACTATTTCTTTTTCATGCCTCACATCTAAAGGCAGAAACCAAATCAGTATAGGAAAATTAGTTCATCTATGCTCTGTTTCCCTTGTAATTTATACACCTCATTTATAAGTATTCGTTTGTATGCATCTTTCTCAATGGTTTCAGCAATTTAAAGCTTTATATCACAGTTCATCCCAAGCTTCTGTAGAGTAACTGACACATTAGCGATAGCTAATAAAGAGTTAAAAAAATTAATGCGTTAATCGATGGAATGGGCATATCTGATAATTAGGATAAAGTGATTCTTCAGGCTGAATTGTGAAATTTGGAGACTGTCATTGATCAGAAAACTTCCATACTGTAATTTTATGAGATAATTACATTCTTTTGTCTTGAGAAAATGAGACAAGACTCAGATACAATTTGGTGAAGAATAGCTTGTGAGTAGGTCCTTGATTTGCTTTTCTCTTGGCATCTGATTCTCCCTCTAAATTCTACAATAAGAAGCATACATTTCGGCCCCTACTTAGGAAATATATTTGACCTAATTTTAAGGAAATCCTAAAAGAATCTGTAGCCATTAACTTTGAGATTGATGTTTCAGAGAGAAAAATTGATCAATTTGTGTCGATTCTGTCACAAAACTACAGACATGTTTCCAAGATAGTAATGCAAATGGCCACAGTTTTATCCACAACTTATTCCCGTCCTTGATCAAATAACTACTAAGGAAATACTATTTTTAATTGAGCAAGTGATTCATGCGTCTAGAGTACAGAGCGTGCACTTCCCACATAGTGCAAATAACCAGCTGGTGAGAGCTTCGAAAGTGTGCCGGTTAGAATTTCTGTCAGAGCCGGGCGTCCTAGTCCTGGAATGACATTGCATTTACTCAGCTGTTCTCAAGCAAATTTCTAGAAAACTCTCTGAAATCATAAACTGATTTGCTGTTGGAAAAATTCCTTCTTTGGGACTTGATCATTTTCATCCTCTACATGGCACTCTCCAGAGAAATAGATTATCTCACCAACGCAGAAAAACTACTGCATTGGTTGGTTTCCAAGGATACTGAAGGGAAAGTAGATTCATTTTTTTTTAAATGACGCTTAGGCTAAAAAGAAGAGAAAACAATAGAGATGAGGAAGCCACCAAGTAATTGCATTCACCACAGCAGCCCACTTAGAGAGTTAAGGCTGTTGGATTACACATTTTCAAAGGTCCCTGGTGAGTTTGAGCATAGCATCAACTTACTCTATATCTTATTCTGAGATCACAGCAGGCGTTCCCTCTTTGCAGAACTTATTTTGAATGGGGTTAACTCATTAAGAAGGAGGAATTCTAAACTGGAAAGATAAAGGAGTAAAACTAAACTGCTACAAATTACACAGCTACTCATCCTCAGCTGTGTTTTGCCTGCTGGGACCCCTGCCCAGACATCCATCCTAGCGCTGACCTGTCTGAACATTCTGAGGACTCACAAAAACCAATTGAAAAGTAAACGTTCTGCCCAGGCCAATTGAGTAAATTGCCTTTGTGCTTTTCCATGACTTGCTTTGGCCAGATGGAATACTTGGCACTTGAGACGGAGACATTGCACCAGTTTTGGAGCAAAGAGGTTTTCAAAAATGTTTTATTTTTTCGCTCTACAGACAGTTACTCGGGCACAGATGGCTTCTCTGAATGATGAGCCCAGCGTCTTTTCTACCATAGTTCGCCATTGTGAAAATTTCTCCGCTATAGTTTCTCTAATTTTTTTTTGTTGTTGTTATTCTGTGCATTCAAGAGAATATGTACACACATTTAGAACGAAGCCCACATTTTGGCACCTAACATGCAAAAACCCAAGGCCTTCAGAGATGACTTGGTGATAAGTTGAAATACTTCTTTCCCTTCTACCTCTGTTCCTACTGTGAAATTCCATCTTCCACAAATAATGTAATAGGGAGAAAAATGAAGAGAAAAGAATGGAAAATTGAACGTATCTTTCCC
>KE792383.1:3317-17319 GCA_000465285.1 Eidolon helvum | reverse complement strand
TCCTTGATAATTAGTGATGTTGAGCATCTTTTCATATACCTATTAGCCATTTGTATGTCTCCTTTGGAAAATGGTTAATTTTCTTGATCTTCCATAGTCACCTATATTTTCAGGACTAATAATTAATCCATAATGTCAATTACATCTATCTTACCAATTGAGTTATTAAGACTTCTCTATCCTTACTTTTTTTTTCTTCTGCCTAGTTATTCTGCTATGGACTGAAATAAGTAAATTAAAGTCATCTACTGTATTTTGATCTTTATTTATTTTCATATCCTGTAATTTCAGTTTAATAAGTGTAATGTTGTGATATTTTATGCAGAGCTATTTTTTACCATGTATTAACTGCACACTAGCATTATATACAGAACTCTAGTCTCACTTAATGCTTTTTTTGATATTAACTAATATTCTTGTTTGATATTAAGATTGTGACCTTCCTTGTCATTTTTTAGTGAAGGTATACCTTTGCCCATCCTTTTATTTTTAGTCTTTCTGAATCACTCCATTTTAGATGTTTTTCTTGTAGTTTGCTTTGTGATCCAATCTTAAAATTTCTCTTTTAATAAATAAATTGAACTCACTTACATTTAGTAATTAATAAATATATTTGACCTTGATTCTGTCATATTGTTAAATGTTATATGTTCTACATTTTTCTAAGATTTGTAGTTTGTAGTTGTTGTTGTTGTAGTTGTCGTTGTGTATGTGTATTTCTTCTTCAGAAGTCTTGTGGGAAAGATGGGGGTATAGTAGGTCTGAACTTGTCCTTCCCTCCTTGGGGCTGCCTGAGTTAGTTTTGACCCTAGCTGGAACTCTTACAAATATTGACTGATAAAATTTACTAATTAAAAGATAAATAGGGATGTTGCAAGGTTGCTTTGTACTGAATTATTGTTTTTTCTTCTTTTTTCTTTTTGACAGCTCATATTCTGTCTCCTTTGGGTATTCATTTCCTTCATGGTGGCAATTAATTTCTCAAGATATTTTTTAACTAATAACAAAATATTTGGTTAGAATGTCCATCTATTGCATTGCAAGTTTTTCTGGTATTCTCTATCTGATAAATTTTGCTGACTTTTTAAAATTATATCTTTGCACTACTATTGGGTCAGCTACTTTTTATTTTTCTCAGCATTGAATTAGCTTGATTTTCCTAAATGCTTGTGGAAGGTGTTTTTTTTTTTTTAATTTATTGGGATGACATGAGTTAATAAAATTATATAGGTTGCAAGTGTACAGTTCAATAATACAGCATATGTATATTGCACTCTGTGTCGAGGGTACAGGGAGTCAAATACGTGATGACTAAAGGAGATTTGATTTTGGATGGTGAATACACAATGCAATATATTTTTGATATTTTGTTTTTGTTATTGTTTTTGTTTTTTGGTATTTTCTGAGATCGCCATTGCTTGCTATTTCCCATACATTTTCATGGCCTTTCTTCTCTCACTCCCACATTTCTGCTCAGTCTCCACCCTATCTTCCCCAATCCTTCAGCTCTTGACATCTGCAAGAAATGTGTTTTATCACTTCAGTGTATATCCTTATCTACAGGAAGCATATTTTAGAAATCCACCATCATAGGGCCACTTTCTACTCACTTCCCCTAAATAGCTTCTGTGCTTATTTTAATTGGCTTTGCAGCCTTAATTTTTTTTTGAAACTTAGATCTTATCTGTCTCTAGTTTTGCTAAAATCATGTTTAGTAGATTTCTTCCTCATTTGTTGCCTTTGTATGATACACGAGAGGAAAAAAAATTACTATCTCACACGAGCAAGTTCATATTGGAATTCCAGGTGTATTTTTCTTCAAAGTGATCTATTTTGATCCCTCTTTCCCAGAAGTTCCTGAGTAGAAATCTAATTATATGGTTTTCATGAAAGAGTTGGCTTTCTCTTGGGGTAGAGAGCAAAAATAATCCACTTCTACTGGTTGTACTGTTTCCCTTCATCTGAAAATGAGCAGAGATGGTGATGAATGTAAACCAGGACTTGTCCCTTAATCCAGGCTCCTGTACCTTCCTGGTTTCTCTGGACCTCGCTTTCTTCATGCGTTTGTTCTGGAAGTTACTCATTACCAACCAACAAAGCTTTTGCTCAGTTATCAAGTCATATATATTAGTCCCAACAATTAATTTGACAAGTTTTATTTACAAAAATGCAGACCAAGAAATCTTTAAGTTTGAAAGTAGCATGAAATTAAGTAATTAGTAATTAATAACATTTAAAGATAAATGAGAAAGACACTGCATTTAATTATATAAAATGTTTATAAATATAATGGTTTTTATTTGCTCTGTCCTCATGAAAAAATCCCTAACTAGAATTTCAGCTAAGCATGGATGCCTATATTCCTTAGTCTTCCACATCTACGATGTGCCTAATTACATGAAGAGTACCAGGTTACCTACATGACAATTATAGGGATACCTACATAGAAGTGTATTGTCCAGAGTACAGCCTAAGACCTATAAAATCTTGGAAAATGTTTCCCAAAACCAAAACAACCTGCCACCTCCCATTTTCTCTTCCATCTATGTATAGAAGAGACAGGGGTCATTTTATACTTTGTCATTTTCTACTGCATTCTTTGTATTATTACTTTTACTTAATTTTTTCTTCACCTTCATAGAAGATTTAAAGAATAAACACACTTAATAAAGTAGAACACTAGAAATAGGTAAAAGTTTGAGTCCAGGAAGATGCAGAAAAGCAAACTAAAGAAAAAAGTTAAAATATGAATGTACTGACTATTACATATCAGAAGTAGTAGAGAGTGGCAGCAACAGTTTAGTGTTCACCAAAATCTGTTCTCTTCTTCTCGGACATACAACTAGATTGCATTTTCCTGCCTTCCTTGCAGTTGGAAGTTCTTTGTTTGAACTTCAGCCAATGGATGTGAAGAGAAGTGCTATACACTAGCTATGGTCCATGAAAGCCTTCCTTGTTCATTCTCCCATAGTCTTTCCTCCTTCTACTTGACTGTGGAGGACATGACCATGGTGACATCGGAAGCCCTGTACTAAGTAAGGATGGCAGAGCCAGTGTTACCCTAGGTCCTTAAATGACTATGTGGAAGAGAGATCCAGCCAACCCATACACCTGCCTTGAGTCAAGATAAAAGTTTTGATTATCTTTGAGACATGAATCAGTTGTGTGTGTTCATTGCTTCAGCCTACTATAGCATAAATAATACATGCAATGGACACAAAGCACAATTAATCCATATTTTCTATTTGGATTTCAGTGGGTCTTTTAACAGATATGAAATAGCCTAGACAGACATTCATCCATCATATGGCAACTTGAAGCATGCTTGGCTTTATTTTTTTGTTTTTTGTTTTTGGGGGGTTTTGTTTATTTATTTGTTTGTTTTGGGTGCCCTCTCTGAGGCACAAACTCAAAACTGAGTTATTCCTGGTTTTCAACATTGGAATAGGTCTTAGCCGGAACCAGGGGTTAGTCTATTTTCCAAAGAGTTAAGGCCAAAACACATGGGCAGTGTTGCCAGTGAGCTTCAGGAATCTTCTGGGGCAGGAGGTGTTCCACTGAAGGACATCATCAATCCAAAAAGCACAAGAGCATAACTGGAGATTGAGGAGCTGATGTTGCCTGAGAGTCACGGAGCTGAAACCAGGGAGGAAGAGCTGGGATCCGTGTCTGGAGTCAGGCAGCTGGGCAAATCAAGAACCCCAGGGGACGGCAGATCAATATGGAAGTCAAGAAAGCCAGAATCCAGGCTGCTGGGTTCAAATCCCAGATTCGCTCCTTACTGATTATGGAATCTTGGGCAACTATTAATGTCTCTGGCCTGATTTATTTTTTCTATAAAACATGGGTAATATAACTATGTATCTCAAAGGGTTGTTGGAAAGATTTAGAAAGTATATCTAAAGGGCTTAGTTCAGCGTCTGACACATTGTAAGTACCTGATATAATGAGTGTTTTTTGTTGTTTCATTTTGTTTAGTTTTTAAGATGAATGAGAAGGATGATGGAACACACCTAGGAGGAATAAAGATCCTGCACAAACCAGGAGCCTGGCCAGAAGGGGTTGAGAACCAGGACTTTGCTCAATACAGATTCTCATCTGAAGCTGTGGCCTATGACCTTTGGGCTTGCCCCACCTGGATCTGCAATGTGGAGTAGCTGGGTTATGCCACTACCCTACGATTCTCTCTGACTCACCACCAATGACCAGACAGCAGGTAGGAGCATCCTGGCCACTCATATGAGGGAGAGGGCAGCAACAGCAGGAATCACCCATCCCTGAGGGAAGGCATCCCTAAAGCCTGCCAGCCTTGCAGGGGACACTGGGCAGTGTCAGTTCATTCCAATTTACCAGGAAATGAGGGCGGAGGAGTAGAACTTCATACATGTCAGAATCTCAGATCCTCTAAATATCAGCTGCGTATCTTTTGGGTGAGTATCTGAAACTTATTTTTTTTTCTCTCATCTAAAGTACTATCATAAAGAGCAGCATTATGACCAAATAAGATGACATGTTACCTTACGTGATACCTGACAGGGCACAACTCGAGAAATCTTTAACACGTGTCGGTGGAAGCGGGGACATGGTGTCTGCCTGGTCTGTGCTGACGGGTGAGTGGCTGGGCCGAACATGGGAACAATCTAGTTTGTTCCAAAAACCATACTTGGAAGTTGGTTGTAATTAAACAATTAACAATGCCCCGTGTGTGGTGAGTTGGCTGTGGTGCTATACAGCACCTTGAAGACTGCAAATGAGTGTACGCTCCACCCAGCAGGCCGGCCTCAGAACCTGGCATGTCCCCAGCATTACGCCCTTGTTCCCAGCGCTGCTCCCAGCCATGCTTTGGGACACACTGCTCCTCTCTGCTCCAGGTGTCTCCTCACGGTCTCCCTCACGGATCTCCACGGCCCCCAGGGTTCTGGCTCCTGGCTCACAGACAGAAGCTACGGATGGTTGTGTTTGCATACCCATTAGTACTGGGCTGTCGATAGTTCCACTCTGTGTTGGGCCCTCCTCTGGAACCTTACCATTGGGCTGAGTTCTTAGGTACAATGAACATCTGTTCCAGACTTGGCAAGGAAATCCTAAGTGCATGGAAGTGGCCTTCTCTCCTGCTTTGACCCTACATGCCTCCTGCTCCCTCCGTGCTGGACAGCTTGGAGACCACTCTCATGCTTCTGCCTGACCATGCATAGTACTCCTTTAGCGTAGAATATCTGGTCCCAGGGAGGCATAGGGATGGGGCAGATGAGTCTCTGTGCCATTTGCAAATGAGGAAATTTACTCTGAGTCCAACAAATGAATTGCTATCTACTCTTTTGACATTAGACTCCATTTTCTCATCATCTCTTTCCTGGACTTTTACCACAGCCTTCCATCTGTTTTTCCTGCCAGTCTCTCTCCACTCGAATCTGTTTTCATGGCCTTCAGGATGATGGAACTCATTAAGTTGTTCTTAATGATAGAAAATATCTCGAACACTGGGTCAAGAAGTGGAGCTTCCGGTACAGCGTCTCTGAGAGACTTGGGGAAAATCACTTACCATCTCTGGGACTCAGTTCCTTCACCTATAAACTAGGCATATTGGACAACATCAACTCTAATGTCTATACTTGTTCTATGGGTCTGTAATTACAACCTGCTCGTGGAGACATATCTGACTCCAAAACTCCCCCCCGATCTTGTAAGAAACTGTGGAATCCATTTTTTGTATCACTAATGCTAGTGAAGAATTAATTCAGGCAAGAGGTTTTCTGGTATATAAGGGAACTGTGTGGTAAGAGAGATGATCGATGTGGTACACTTGTATCTTGGCATGGTGGCATGGAGGACCATAGGTACTAGATTTTAGTTAGAGGAACAAAGCCAGGAGCAGGAGCTAGAGCAGGAGAGTCTCAGTATGAAGAAGAAAGAAGCCACCGCCCAGGACCTTTAGGGAAAGCTGGGTTGGGCTACAGAAAGTTCAGACAGCAATGCGAGAATCAAGAAGGAGAAAAGCATCAAAAACTATATGATAAAAATCCATTCAGTCTGAGTAAGGAAGCAAAGCATGAGAGGTGTGAAAGTGAGGGATAGATATATCCAAGTTGTAAGTGGAAAGTCATTTTGACTATGGACTCAACAGCCTGTGACTCCAGAAACAGGATAACCTTATGTTAGTGCTCCAAAACAACTTCAAGTCCCTAACTTGTGAAGGAAGGACTTTGAACCCCTCAAAATACCCCAAATTTTCTGAGTATTCACAATGAGGCTGACAAACCAGCCTTCTTCGGCAATTATCGTTGAAGTCTACCCTTCTCTTCAAGTTGATGTTCATTATCTGCAAAGGCCCCTGTGTCTCCAGTTCACTGAAGGTCTAGAGACAGAATCTTCTGGATTTTTTTTTACGTACATCCAGGCAGTAGGTGCTCAGTGGAGTCCAGACCAGGCTCCTCTCAACTGCCACAAATTATGTTCAGTGGCTTACAGAGCCAGTCAAGGAAGGATTTCATGTTGACAGCCTCCCTTTTTACTCTCTTTTGAGGGGTCTCGCCTTTTCTTCACAGATACCAGAAACAAGAAGCACAGTTTGTGTAGAGTGGTGGGCTCTCTAGACTCAGAAGCTCCCAGGGTGAGTTATCACAAAATGGCACACGTAGGAGAATTAGCAGGGCAAGCCTGCCAGTCTGAGTGATTTACAATGACCGTGGCCAATGCTCAGAGCAAAAACGCCCATTCTTGGATTTCTGTATTTATGCAAAGCCAAAACCCCTCCTTCTGTGTTTCTTCCTGAATCCCATAGTTTCCACCCAGTACCTCCATCATGCCATCCACTGGACATTCCCACAATGCTTCTGGCCCAAGCAGGCCTCCACCACCTCCTCCTTTGGGGAAAGTGGTTTGACCTCCTACTTGTATAGGTTTGACCCCTTACTATTCTTTATTGATGACAAACCTATTGTTAGTTGGTTTTCTTCCAGCTTTGTGTAAACTATAGTATGTGTCTAAGATACAGATTTTGCAAAGAACCAGATGTTATTTATAGGCACCAATCAGTGTTAAAATGACCTTTTCACTTGTTTTATCATACATTTAGTTCTTATAGCCATTAACTGGCATTAGATTGACATGTTTTTCCCAAACTTACTTATTATCATTTTATTTTCTCTTCTTTCACTTATTTCCTATACTTCCTTTATTTTAAAATCTCCTTAGAAAGAGAAATTCAGTTAAAATTTGTTTTTTATGGCACAGTTTCCCTTTATTTTGTCTTTCTCATTTTACTTTTTAACTGGTTTTGATATTTCTTCACCAACATGCTTTTTTTTCTTTTTGATATTTCCCACTCAAAATTTTCTGTTCATCGGAGTCCATTTAATATTTTATGACATCTATAGGATTTTCTCCTGCTGTAGTGAGTGAGGCATAGAGAAGTCTACTGCAGGTTGAGGAGCTGGTTCTGGATTTGGCATCTGAGGTGCACAGCCACATGGCATTAAAAATAATGTAGCAAGAGCTCCTGGCTGGGCAACTTGAAGCATTGTTGGATAAATGGCCATAAGCAACATGGCATAACTTGCAAGGGTGCACATGTGCTAGCTGGTTGATAAAACTCAGTGTGGCTTTCAGGGGTTGTCTCTGTTTGCTGTGCACCTGCTGAGGCAGTACTTAGGAAATACTATCATTTACCACTGGGAAGATAAGAGAAACAACTCTTAAGGATCGTTCCCGGCATCACCAAAATTCCCGATTCTCTCCAATCTGCTTGCGTCCTTTTCTATCAAATAAACCACGCTTCACAGAAGTCTTTGGAATATCAGTAGTGTCCCGTGATGCTCTTTCTGATTGTGTTGAGGTTCATCTCCTTATAGAAAATAACGGCATCCTGTAATTTTCAGACTGTTGGTTATAAAAACTTAAGTGTAGGTCTCATATAACTTGTGTTAATCAACATACAGCTTATCCAGGAAACAATTTCGGAAACCAGGCGTGTTTTTCAGGCAATTCTATTTTATCTTCTCTTTTGCATCATTATGGATTTTTGACCCTCTCATACCCTAATGCGACCTTGCCTTCTTTCAATATCTAGAATTCACAAACTAATCCTTAATTTTTCCCTGTCCAGAAATATGGAATCAACTATTCTTCAAGGATATTTAATTCTTTCACTGGAGAATAGTTTTAGGAGCCACAGGCACTAGTTCTACAAATAAGCATATTGGGCTGGAATTTGGCAGGAAGGCAGGAAAAATATCCAATAGTACAAATCATAGTAGGGATAGAACAGATTAAGCCTCCTTTAAAAACTGTCCATGGATTCTTATTGATATTTCCAGTTCATGCTATATTAACAAGTTCCTCTTGACTTACTCTAAGAGTTTATTAATCCATTTCTTCAGTTTTGAACAACTTATTTTTCTTGTTTTCATAAATGTTAATTTTTAAAAGCTTTATATTATCATACCAAACCACAGCTCTCTCCAAAATTCAGAAGGCTCCATTGCTTTTTTTCTTTCTTGACCCTCAGTTCAGCCATCCTGAAACGGGCTTCACAGTGTGCAAGTCCTATTGATTCTTTGCTCAGCATCACCTTACTATCTGGGGGGAAAAAAGAAGCCCCAGATTCCTTCTAGGGGATACACTAAAGAAACTAAGAATTCGGAACACTCAGGGTGATAGATAGCTTATTTGCTTAATAAAAATAAAATAAAATGTAGAATATAGACAAATTAAAAAAAAAAACACCTCAAATTTTCAAAAACAAAATCTATCGGTTTTCTCCATTTGAGCTCCCCAATTTGAATGGATTTTATTTTCCCTTCATATTTTTTCTTTCACTGGTGCCTTTGTATATTTATAGAAAAGAATTTTTGGTTAAAAAACGGTAGTTTTACAGAAGCCCACGAGTACATACAGTGGCCTGTGCAATGTCAGAAGAGTCAGCTGTGCACATCTCTTCCCAATTCTGCATCCAGTGACATGGTGTTCACAGCTTGCAGTCAGCCATAGTGGAAGTATTTACACCATGGAAATTGGCAAACACTGTAAATCAGAACTTTTCACCCAGACAGCTAGTTGTTAAACATTTAGAGAATAACTCTGGGCACAAAACCCAGTTTTCCCAAAACCAGTCAAAATGTCAGAACATAAAATTAATTAACATCCAGAATTATCAGAATAGTATGACAAACATCGTGGTTGAAACTTGCCACTCAAGAAATTTACACAAAATAGCTTTTGGGGCTTTATATAATTTCTGCAATATTCACTGCGTAACAATCCCCAGAACCAACCCTTAAAATACAATTAGATTATGGTACATTTTAGTTATAATATCCAAGGCACATTACATTTAGTTATCGCCAGCTTCAAGTAATTTCCATATATTGTTGATCCATCTGCAGAGGGTTTTATTTCCACAACAGACAAACATAGATGATTCAGTAATTTCTAGTTAACTTTTCTGTGCTAACATCCAATTTTTACATGAATTAAAATGCACTTTGTTCCTCCCTCCCCAATTTTGCACTTCGTAGTAACTGTATATCTTCTGGATGGTATGGAGGATAGAGCCTAGCAAACTCTGAGTGTGGGGTCTGGCTTTGCCAAACTCTAAAAGTAGGCTGAAGAAATATTGTTTCCTTATTGGGTCTGAGTGGGGCTGGCCCACTAATTTGTTCTTTCTAGTAGTCTGTCATGGCACCCCTGGTGTTATTCCCAGAGATATAATGGCCTCGGATAACACATCATTGGAAACTGTTCATAGTAGAGGTTATCATCTTGTTGTTTATTTAGCACCTGAATTTAGGCAGGAGAAACATTTCTTCCTGAAGGCTCTGTGTAATTGAATTCCCCTGCCTTTTTATTGCCACTAAATAAAAAGTTATGGCCTTCCCAAGTGAGGAAGCCAGGACACTCAGGCCTCACCCTATAGCTGCCTTGGGACAGTATGTGGCCTGATTCCTCTTTCTGAGGGGTTGGTATTCAGAGGTATATCTCATCTGAGTCTACCACTCTTCCTCCCTACGGTCTGCATTCTCTCTCACCTCAGCCCCACACCTTGAACAGGACTTCCTCTGGCATTACCTCTGTATTTTTACCTGCCCCTTAAACTTGTCTGAGTCTGGCGGTGCTCACTCAAGGGCACAAAGCCATGCCTTGTTAGAGCTTCAGGCGTCTGCCTGTGCTTGGCCACCCTGGTTCCAGCATAGGACTGCTCCAGATGCTCTCTCTCTCCTTTACTCTGAGTTTTCCTCCACCCAATACTGCCCATCTTACATCCCTCCACATTCTGCAACATTCTATTACCTTCTACTGTTCTTTTCCTTACTATTACTAAAGGAAGTTTGAGAGGGAGAACGTATTCTAATTCTTCCCTTTTTCCCTATGTCAGAAACCTGCAGAAGCCACAGTACAATTCAGATCCAAAACTGACTCAGAGCAAGTATTTTTGTTTTTTTTTAAGACTTACAACACTGGAAAGACCCCAGGCTTATTATTAGTCTCCCACTTACATCTCCAGAAACATTTGTATCTGGCTAATATTGTTGACCACTTCTATATTGCTTTTAAATTCTGTTATTTCTTCAAATCAAGAATTATTTCCAATCTTTTTGATTTCCAAGAGAACAGTTATTTCTTGGATAGCCTTTTATTTTGTTGTCTTTTTTATTATTATCATTCTATTCCATTATAGGGAGTGTGAGATCTTGTGGTTTCTGCTCGTTTGGCAATTATAGTGTGGTGGGTTGTTCAAATTGATGCATAGAGCATCATATTATTATTTACTTTTTATATTCTTCATTTTGTTTTCCAACTTTATCTAACTGGTGTAGGTACATCTGATTCACTTGTTTTTTCTGCTGTTTAGGGTTTTATTTATGAATATACTATTATTGATTCATTCGTTTATTCTTTTATTGGTGGACATTTGTATTCATTCCTTTCCATGTTTTTTTCCAATGGCGAACCATGCTTCATTGAACAGATTTATATGTATCTCCTTTTTCTATGAATGCAAGTTTTCTCTAGGATGGGTACTTGATCATAGGTTATATAATATCCTGCTTTGCTAGAATCCCCAGGTTTAACACTAAAAGTGTTGTAGTAGTTTATAAATTCTTATCAGTAGCTTATGAGAATTTTTCACATATCCTTGCCAACACTTTATAACTTTTTGTTTTTGCCATTATGATGGTTATACAATATCTTTTTTTGCACATCCCCAAAGAAAGATGTATGTCTTCAAATCGAAGAAACTTGAGTCCTGAGCAAAATAAATAAAAATAAGCCCATTCTTAGTGACATCTTAGTAAAACTTTAGAACACCAAAGACAAAGAGAAAAATCTCAAAAACAACCAAAGGCAAAATGTAATTTACTTACAATGGAAGGACAAGTAGAATGACAGCAGATTTCTCATTGGCAATTATAGAGGTCTGAAGATGATAGGATGATACCTTCAAAATGCTGCTGGGAAGAAAAAAACCTGTCAAACTAGAATTCTATGTTATTCTCCCAATGGCTATATTTGTGCATTCCTGATTGGCCTCCTCCACTTTCTTCAGAAATAGATACTGTTCCTTTACCAAAGGGGTGAAGTGATGTCTGAAGTTGGGCAAGTCCTAGAACCTTATGCTCTCTGGTCACATGACTGGCAACAGCAGGCACATAAACAAAGAAAAACAGAAAAAGCTCTGGATACTCTCAGCTCTGCTGTCTCAATGCTTTGAAGATGTAGCTTCTTTGTTTTGGCCCCTTGCATCTGAGAGTCCAGAAAAGAAGCTTTCGAGGAAGAAAGAAAAGTTTGGTGCTAAATAATCCCAGCCATTCTTTTGGACTCTAGATATTTCCTAGTAGGACCCCAATAGCTCACCAAAGGGAAACTTACGCCAGAAGAAAAGAAAAGTAGCACATGAGAAGCTGGGTTCGAGTATTTGAATGGGGGCCGTTGGAGATTTGAGATAGTACAAGTAATAGCAAATTAAGGCTGTAGGTGAAAGCAAATTAAGGATGTAGATTCAGCAATAATGTAACCATCCTAACACAGGTGAACACATCTACAAAGTATGATGGCACCTTGGCACCAGGCCGTTTGGGGAAGTAAAGGAAACCGTGGTTTGAGAGACCTGGAATCAGAATACACCTGGCTATGTGTCAGCACCCCTATCAGGGAACATTCTGGTCACCTGACAGTGAGGACCTCCATGAGTCGAAGTGCTGCTGGTTTGGGCAGAATCTCAGCACCTGAGAACAGGATCTGGCGAAGGCACTGAAGACGGTATGGAGCCCAGGGCAATAAAAATGTAGGAAGATTGATAATAACTCTGCCAGAAATCTAAAAACCAAGATCTTTCATAAATTTAACTTGTATGAAAACAGATGAGTGAGGGAAAGCGGTGGAAGGAAGACAGGAGCTGAAAGAAGGGTGGCAGTTGGAGGACACATAGAAGCCTGAAGTGGAGAGAAGGCTATATGTAGTCTCCTTCTGCCCCCAGCTCTTTCTGCCCTCCCAGCCCTACCTACTGAGATCAGTGAGCAAGTTAGAAAAGATCTCAAGTCTCAGAAGCTTTGGCTTAGAAAAATAATGGAGTTGACATGCTGAATGATGTTATGCAGCTGAAACCACTTGATCTCGATCTTTGCATCAGAGAAGAAAAATCTTAGGGAAGGAAATGGACAGGATTGTTTTAAAAATAAAGAGTCAGTTGACAGATTACCATAGTAAGAAGATGAAAAGTCAGGGAAGTCAGGTGGTACCAAAATCCACATTACCAAGAGTTGAAGAAAACAGACAACACTTACATACCAAGTTAAATAATGAGGTGTCAGCAAGAAATCAGCTGGAAGAAAAAAGTTTGAAAATGATTTTTTTTACTGCTTACAGCTAAAACTCTGGTTGAAAATAAATTCAAAATCTCGCAGCTGGCCATATAGATCCTTAATGATCTGCATCAGCAGAAAACTAAAACTGTTAAAAGGTCTGACTCAGCTTACAAGCCAGAAGAGAAAGAAACAGAAGCCGTTGGCTGCAGGAGGGAATGTTCACAGGGAATTTAAGAAATGAAGGGTGAATTATAGCAAAAACAGATTATGAAAAATCTGATGGATCGTCATGCATACAAAATATATATATAGCCCAGGACACCAGGCTTCAAGATTTGGCACATCAAGATTTCTTCCTATAGAGAAGAGAGATGCTCAACCTTCCTGAGACAGAAATTGTAGATAGGAAACCCAAAGATTGGTCTAATTCAGAGATCTCAGAAATAAAACAAAATCCAGAAAGATCTACTAAATAATTCCCTTTGATAAGAGGTCCTGGAAGCCAGGCTGGCTAGCATGGGATGCTACTGGTAGGTCTTGGGTCAGTCTACTCCCCTCTGTACCATCATCTTTTTCTTGATACAGAGGAGGCATGTCTAAAAGTGAATTAGTTGTGAGTGGGCTTGCACCTAGATAGAGGGACATATGAGGTGTCAGGAGAAACTTTACCCTCTGATCTGCCTGCAAACGTGATTTAATTGATGAACAGTTGCCAGAATGTCTATTGGGTCCCACACCCTCTGATGACAGGTGACCCAACCTTCTTTGATGGTGGGACACAATAGGGATGTCTCCATGTCATCATTAATCAAATGAATTTGCCTAGAGGTCAACATGCAGCTATTCATGGATCACCACCTGTGCCAAGGTAGTATTTTCAATATCTGATGAAATATTTGTCTCTAATATTGACCCTAGTGTGGCTTCATTAACAAAGAATGGCCCCAAAAGGCCTTACTTTCTGCAACAAGGGCTGGTTTGGCTAATGCTATTGCAAATAACTTCCTATCTTTATCAGAAATACACGTCATTAATTCACCACAGAAAGGACTTCCACCACCATCAGCCACCTTCTCAGACATGGGCCCAGATGCAAATAACTTCCTACCTTTATCAGGAATGTCTGTCATTAACCCACCACAGAAAAGGCTTCCACTGCCATCGACCACCTTCTCGAACATGAATCCAGGAAAAAAAAA
>KE792382.1:16766-45487 GCA_000465285.1 Eidolon helvum | reverse complement strand
GGGGCCAGCGCCCGCCTCGGTGCCCACCCCCACCCCGTGATGGCGCGGCCGACCAATGGCAAGCGCCGCAGCCGCGCGAACCGAGAGGCCGCCCCCGCCTAGGCTCCGCCCACCATTTAGGCTCCTCCCTCCCGCTTCTTCTGCTTGCCTGCACGCAGGCGGAAGCAACACCCGGATCCGGGATCCCGGCCCGGGTCAGGATGAAAGGGTGCAAGCTGGGAGCTCCCCGCCCTTCTTCCCCCAGCCCGGGCGCTCTCGGCTGCTTTGGGCTTGGCGAGCCTCGCGGAAAGAGGGGGAAGGGAAGCAGGGCGGCTCCGCAGCTGCCGCTTTAGAGACGCTTGCAGGCTCTTAGGGCCGTGCTGCCTGTTCACTCCCCGTTGTACCTATCAGCCGTCGTGGGAAGTAGGAAGTTTCCCCGCCTCCACCTTCTACTCGGGTCGTTACTTCTTTGGAAGATGGGCAGAGTATGGGCACCCTGAGACTGGAGGAGCCACGTTGAATGGCTTTGACCATATCATTTTGGGGCTCTGTGTCCGAGAATCGGTCCAAGTCTCCCTGTTCTTAGGGGGAAACTGCACTTCTTTGCCCCCCACCCATACACACACCCCATGCACGCGCAGCACGCCCTCTTCCCGTTCAGATTTCGTTCCTGCTCTTTCCTTCCTTCCCGGCATAAGAACCCGGTGCGTAGCATATCGCTGAATGTACTTCCAACCTCCATAAAGACAGTGGGGCGCCGAGAGTCCCCAAGGCTCCAGAAGGAGTCGGTGAAATTAGCTGGGCAAAGGGGGCGGAGGCCTGGAAGGAAGCCTCGAGAGTAAACCCAGAGGAGGAGAAAGCAGAGAGAAAGGGGGAGAAAAAGGACGCAGAGGGACGGACAACTCTGGGAGACCGGAGCTCTGGAACGCGATCCAGATCCCGGGTTTTTCCTCTGCTCGGTCCCAGGGCTTCTGGGGTCCCTTTCCCCCCCTCCCGGGTTTCTTCCAAGCCGGGTCTCTGCCTCGCCTTCGCGCGCCACTCGCTTAGCCCTTGGACACTGATGAGCCCACCCTAGTTCTTGGAAGGGGCAGGGTAAGGATGCAAAAGCAGAGGTGAGATAAAGTGCAGTGGTGGAGTTGGGGAAGGGATGCCTAAGAAAAGGACGCTGCGCTCGGGCTGCGGCGCTGACCTCACTCCCCAGAGGTCAGGTTTAGAGCCCAAGGGTTTCCGAGATTCGGCTCCTTGTTCCGCTCTGGACTTGACTCCTACCTAGGTAGCCTGACTCTTGGCCTTTAACTGGACTCGGCCGGGACCGTTCCCTCACCCCCTCCCTTCCCATCAGATCCTTAAGCAACGACCCCCACACCCTCCATCACCACCACCACCACGAGCTGTTCCCCAGCTCTGGAGTGCTGTTTACCTAATCTCGGTAGCGGACCGAGCGGAGGAGAATGCGAAAGAAGGTAGCGGTTGCACAGCAGCGTCCCCGGCGAAGAAGTAAAAGACGTTTGCTTTGGAGCTTTGGGATAAGTTAACTGCGAAGCTGGGATCCTGCTGGCATCTCTGCGGGAATGAGTCTCACCCTGCACGTTTGCAGGGAAAGGAGATCGTATCTGGTTTTGGTGCCATTACCGTGTCTGAGAAGAACATTATATGATAAAATATTATCTAATATCCTAGAGACCATTAGAGTGTCAAAGTTTAATGCGAAGCCTTTTAGCTGGACTGCTGCTCCATTCTTCCTCTGACGTACAGCCTTGCTCTAGAAGGCGCTGAAAACGAGATCATTTTTATTTTTTGCGGGCAGACTGTCCTTCCTACTCTTCCTCCTTCCCTACTCCAACCCCCTCCCCAGAACCAGTTAAAGTTAGAGCAAGAATTTGGGCTTTCTTTGTATTCATTGCTTTGCCTCACTTCATTGATGGTGTAAAATGCATTATTGCAATACATTAGCATATTAATAAGGGTAAGGTGACTGTGGAAGGGAAGGGAGACCTGAAATGTACAAGCAAAGAGAAATAATGGAATAACATCAGAAACTAAAAGATAAGCAGGTGGAAGAGAAATATCTCCATTATAATTACCCGAGTTTGTGCATTCTCTAGATTGGATTTTAGAAAGAAAAATATGACCATAGTGGAGGAGGGAGCAATATTCATCTGGTCAGTAAGGTACATTGAAGACATTTATTTCATTATTAAGGGACTTCACAAAAATTACTTGCATCAGTTAATAATCACCTTAAATGGATAAAAGCTTTGCCCTATCAATTCAGTGTTGCAGGATTATAAAGTCAATGGCATATCTAATGTGCTAAATAACAGGAATGTTGTCAGACTGAAATATTACACAAACTGCACCGTTCTGTTAGTTTTTATGTCAAGCTCCACCCAAATCCCCCATTTAAAGAGTTCCTTTGTCCCACCAGTGGGATGGAGATATATATATATACGTGTGTGTGTGGGGGGGGGGGGGGGGGGGTGTGTGTGTGTGTACACATAAAATCTAAGGCAGGCTGTACTCATCTATGAATTAGAGCCCTTTGACACAAACCAGGATATAAACATCTTAAAAGGATTTCAGCTATGCCATAATATAGCATGAGGAATGCAGAATAAAGTATATAAGGTGATATATCTGTTATTTCTAAAGAACTGAGAAGTGAAAAAATATTGAGCCCTCTAAACCAACTGTTATCTATAGCCACACAATTATTGTACCTGTCACAGGAGAGATTCAGAAAGATCTCTAATCAGGGTCAAGGAGACCTAATCCTAAGAAACCTGTCTGAAAAGAACCACTAGGGGGCCCTAAAGGCATCTCAAAGAGGGAGCCGGAAAACACTCTCACCTCCGCTTTTCCCAGCTCATTTTCTATATACCTAATCGAACTGGAATTTAAAGTTAAGAGTTTGGAATCTAAAGTGAAAAGTCTGGAGGCAAGTCAGACTTTACATTTTAAAAAATACCGGAGTTCCATTTTGACAGACGAGTGAAGAACTTATTTTCCCAACTCTTTCTCACTTCCCAAAAAATACAACAGGAAAGGAATATTGCACTCATTGAGATGAAGGTGGCCTGATACTCTTACCATCTTTAAAGTCAACTGTTGTTACTATTACAGATAGAACCTCTTTCTAATTCTTTAAGGTTGTTTCCTGAATGTTTTGAACACTCTTCAAGTGCTAGATAGCAAGATGAATCCTCACAGGGGTAATATGAAAACCGTTTAATAACCTAGATAGCATGGCACCCACCATCCACTTTGTGGGAATTCAAGTCATCCATAAGAGTGCTAACACACCTGGTGGGCCAGGTATTAATTTTTTAGTGCTGAGTTCTGGTGAAATGGTGGTTTGAGGTGGTTTCTGGGGAATGGCAGTAGCCACTGAGGTGGTGAGGTAGGTATAGCTGAAGTGGAAGGGGGAGGGGAGCTCACTGCAAGGGGACACTTAACCAGCCAGTATGAAGGATTTCAATATTTTAACAAGCACGGAGGTGGTGAGGTAGGTATAGCTGAGGTGGAAGGGGGGGGGGAGCTCACTGCAGGGGGACACTTACCCAGCCAGTGTGAAGGATTTCAATATTTTAACAAGTAATGTTATATTTGTCAAAATACCTGAATATTGGGCTCGAGCATACATAAAACTTCTCAACATTTTTTGTGGACTTTAATATCTAGCAATCAAAATCCTTAGCAGTCACACATCTTTCCCACATCTTACGAATAAATGAGGTTAAGATGTCCTTTATGAGGCTCAAGAGTCAAAAAACATCACTCAGGTTATACACACATGGAGAAGCCTAATTATCCTTCAACCAAGGCTAAAGAAATATCTCCAAAAGATGTCCTATCTAGACACAATTTGAGTGAAAATTCAATTACCAGGCATGAAACATTCTTCTGTCATTCAGGCCAATAATTAAAAGCCATTCCTGAGCAAAACAAAAGTCTTCGTCAGGGTTAAGCAGGGAAGAAAACTCTTGCTAGCTAAAGAATTAAAAAACATTGCAAAAATCACCAAATTAACATTTATAGAAGTGTGATTTGTACATGCTTTAACTGAAAACAAAGCAAGTCTAGAACCGAGACATGAAACAAGGAACAGGGATAAAATCTTTTAGTGGAATAAAAAATAGTTTATGTTCCCATCATGTTCATTATGCAGACAAGATACAGGTGTTCTCCAAATAGCGTTATTAACTTACAGACAACTTGCTACTGCACACCTCAGAGCCAACTAATTAGAACAAATTTGGCTCTAGAAGGAGAATCCCATTGTCTTCAAAAGAGAGGGTGTATTCACTCACTGACTGAAAGTTCGTCAGAGTTAGTCTTGTCAGGTATATAGCTCCCTGATCACTTTATGATAAAATGCTTAACTGGGGACCCAAAGGCCCTCTGGAGACAGGAAGGAAAAAACCAGTGCTAAAGACAGAGGTCAATTTAAAGGGCAGAGCAAGCTTTTCTCCTGAGATCCTAGAGCCCATAAAGAAAAGGGAACCTTAAGCTTAATGGGCCACAAGCGCCTCAAGATAAAAATAAGAAGAAAAAAAATTCAAACCGGTAAAGACATCAAAGTTCTGACATTAAAGATGATGGAACATAACTTTGGGAGATTTTAAGCGAGAAACCCTGTTTAAATGGCAGTCATAGTTGTGTGGGCATAGTTTATTCCTATTTTTTTTTCCCCTCTCTGTCAAAGGGACTCATAGAACAGGACATCTTAAACCTTGATGTTCATACAGATCCCTGAGGAATCTTGTTGAAATGTGGATACTGATTCGGGAGGCCTATAGTGGCGCCCAAAATTTTGCTCTCCCAGCGAGTTCCTGTCAGGGGACACACTTCGAATGGCCAGTATATAGAGGCCATTTTTTGGTGGTTAGTGAGATCCTATTCTCTCTTTTGTATTCATAAGAGTGTGGTATTAGTAGGGCTCCCCAAAAAGTAAACCCCAAGACAAAGACTTGGGGGCAAGAAGCTCATTTGGGAAGTGATTCCAGGAAGCATAGTGAGGGTATGAGGAAATGAAGTAAGAAAGAGAAGAAGTCTCATAAGCTGTGAATTAATAAATGGCCAGTGTGTACTCAGTTCTGATACTCTGAGAGACTGTGTAGAATGGCATTGTCCAAAAAAACGTGTGTGATAGAAATGTTATCTATATTTGCGCTATCCGAGATGGTAACCCCTAGACACATGTGACTATGGTGTACTTGAAGTGAGGTCAGTGTGATCTAGGAACTGAATTTTTTTAAAATCTAATGTTAATTGATTTAAATTGAAATAGCCACATGTTCCTACTGGCTGCTGTGTTGAACAGTGCATGTATAGAACATAACTCAGCATTGTCCCACTAATGGTCAGGGAACTTAGAGTATTTACCACCAAATCCCTTCAGTTGTTGAGGTTTGCTCCTAGGGAATTGATAGGTTCCTAGCCCTTCTACCATGCTCCTCTGGCCAGAGAATCTCCACAGCAGAGAGGTAGAATTGCATATGGTAAGAAGCCTGCAGTGTATATGTAAACTGTCCATCAAAAAGGAGGTGGTCACCAAGGTGGGACTGGGGGACAGATTTGTTTTAACCTATCTCTAGTTCTAGAAGCAGACCACGCATAGTACGAGCTAATCAAGGCATTCCACACCCCTGACCACCATCGTTAGTACAAGGCTGAGTCAGTAACCTAGGCTGGTTCAGTCAAGGTCACTCTCAGGACTCTTGTTTGGGGTGCTGGACTACTAAATGCGTTCTTTCTCCTCTGGACCATGTGGTCTGTGGATACAAAGGTTAGTACTGCTGTAGCCCTTTGGCTGCCCTAAAAGATAAGACTGACCCAGAAACTAGCAGGGCACAGAGAGACAGAAAACCCAATTCGTATCAGGATTTCTTTGAGCTACGAGTATAGAATATCCAGGTAATAGGACCTTAAGTAATAATCTCAAGGAATCTCAAGATAGGCCAGTTCAGGTTTGGTACAATAGCTCAGAGGTTCCATCAAGGACCCAAGATCGTTTTTTCTAGTCTGCCACTCTGCTGTCCTCCACATATTAGCTTTATGTGTTGCCTCATGGTCATAAGATGGCTGTGATAGCTCCAAACATCACATTTTCATACCTGCATCCAAAGCAGAAAGAAAGAGGCAAGCAGAGAGCGCCTTCTTCTAGGAAAAAGAGAGGGCCCCTTTTCTTTTTTTTTTTTTTTTTTTTTTTTTTTTTTTTTTACCAGATTTTCCATTTAAGATTGACAGGCTAGTCATAATTCACCTTCTGGAAACAGAACGTTGTTAGGTTTTGTTAGCTAAGAAGGAGAAAAGGAGGCTCCTGGCTACTAATTAATTGTGCCTACTCTAGGATCTTTGATGACATGATCGAATCTCTGAAAAGGACCAATTCTGTAACTCATCCTAACTCTGAACTCTTCCTTTACGTGAGCCAATAAATACACCTATTGTATAAATTTTAGTTGGAGTTTCTCTTACATGCATCCAAAAAACATTCTAAGCCAGACTCAGTAATTCTTGTCCTCCCTATTCTTTCCTGGATGCAATGACAGCAGATCCCAGAAGGATACAAGGAGCTCCCAACCTTCCAGAGAGTGAAATTCAGTTTGGAAATCATTTACTGTTTTGTGCTTGGTATGAACAGAAACCTAGATGCCCCAAGAGCATCAACTTGTAGCCCCCACACTCCACCCAACACACATCATATGTGTTTGGTCTGCCTATGGCTTTCTTTTGTCTGAGGATCTATTCCAACCCCCTGCTGAGTCTGCAGTCAAATCCCGGGACCCAGTTTGCTTGGTTGGTTCTTTAACCACCCTCATCCCTACTCTGTAGTTTCTGCCAGTATTTCTATCTTAGCAGATGGAAACGTTGTTTCGACCTTTGCAGATTTACATTCCAAGGGAACCTGACTTGAGAACTCCTGTAACAACTCCTTTCTCCACCAAGGCGGTTGGACCTTTGGCTTTTATTTCTGTATGTTTGGACTTGAGTTTGCTGTGGTCACAGGATGTGGAAATTTGAGCTGACAACCTCTGCGTGGAGGGGCAAGTCACTGTGCCCCAGTTAAACTCCCAAACCTGAGCTTTAGTTAGTCTCCTTTCTCTAACGGGAGATGATGGCATGACTGGAAGCCAGGGAAGGGCTGTTTCTGACAGTGTTTTACCCGAGTCCTGCTTGAAAGTCTGGAATTTCTCATCTTAAATATTATTATATTTAAAAATCGCTTGCCTAAGAAGATAAAACATGTAACGTGAATGTATAGAATCATGGCCCATGGTTTATGGAGTAGCTGCTATTCACCCATCGCTCCCATGATGTGTGTTCTGTGGGATGGGAGTATTAGGGAGGCTAGAATGAAAGAAACAGATGTGGTTTCTGCACCTGAGGATCCCCAAAGCCAATTGAGGAGACAAAGCATTTACTTTGAAGAGTTAAGTGACTGTAAGAATTAGAGAAATCCAAAGAGTTGTCCTTGAGTATTCTTGAAAGATGCATTAAGAATCAGCAGTGCCATGAATCTGACAGAGAAAGAGTACCATGGTCCAGATAGTCTTTGAAAGACTTCTAAAAGCGGAAGGTTCTTTTTGGACTTTGAAGATTTGGCAAGATTTGGCCACACATAAAGGGAAAGAAGTTTAAGCTTTGAGAAACAACAAAATGATAAACAGAAGGTGTGACTGGTTAAGGTGACTCCTTTATTTAAGGGACCAGGTACTGGAAACCTAATTCTGGTCTAGAATTATTTGACGAGTAGTATCTGAATTCCTACTGTATGCCAGTTGCTATGCTGTCCATTGAGAATTTCAATAAAAATAAAGACAGTTTTTGTTCTTTTAGTGACTGATAGCTGAGTGGATAAAGGAAAAAAACAAACAAAACAAAACAAAACAGTATTACAAGGTGATGAGCCAATCCTTCGCTTTTCATTAATCTCATCCACCGATTTTCCTGTCTCTGGTTCCTGTCCTTCCTACCTTCAAAATATCCTTCAAATCCATCCTCTCTGCTTCATCCAAACCATACTGCCTTAGCTCAGAGCTTTATCTCTCTCTCCTGGAATCTTGCAAAACCCACCTGACTATTTTCAAGCCTTCCCTGCCCCCAAATATCTATAATTCTAGCTTGACTCCCCTTTGTGCAGATCTGGGATACCAGCCACAGACTGTAAGGAGAGGATTTCACCATGTGCTCTCAGAATGAGTCCAGGGCCTCACTTGAAAGCCTCACATGAAATATTGATCCTGAAGTATTAATCGGGTTTGAGTACAAAGGAAGAAACCAGGAACAATACAGAAAAATTTGAATAACGATTCTCCATGGATGTGCGATCCATTAGGCACTGTTCAGAACACTTTCATGCATTCTCATGTACTCACACTAAACCCTATGAGGCAATCACTATTGTTAGCATGGCCAGTTGACAGATAACTAGGACAGGAAGAAGTCAGATATTGTAACTGTGTGAGGTGATGCATATTAACTAGGCTTATTGTGGCGATCATTTCACAAATATACAATGTATACCCGAAACTAATATAATGTTATATGTCAAGTATATCCCAATAATAAAAAAGTCAGGTAGCTTACCAAAGGTCATATAGTAATAGTAGGACTGGATCCCAAACATAGTTTATTTCTAGAGTCTCCGAACTTAGCCACCACCATACATTATTGCCTCTGTAAAGTGTGAGTGCTAGAACAAATTAAGGAGATTCTAACAAAGGCTTAGGGGTGAATTTGGAGACTCATCTCTGAGCTGCTCGGACAGAGCTGCAGGGGCTTTGTAAAGGTTGTTCACAGGCTTGACTAACAGCTGGAGAGGGAGTGGGGAAAGGTGTAGGTTAGCTCCCCACACTCTTTGCATGTGTCATCTAACATAGCCGTCATTCTCTGTCTCATGGCCCTAACCCCTAATCACTTATGTGCACCTTCTGAGAAGACTGTAGCCGTTAGTACCTGGCACTGGTCCACGTCATTTCCATATGTTCAATTCTGCTCTTTCCTGCTTCACCGTAGATGTTAATTTTTCTCTTTATATTTCATTTTTCTGTTCTCCTTGCAATTCTTATTTATGTCACCTGTCTCCCTTTTAATTTCATTTTCTTTGTCTTGACACCTCGGCCTTTCGGCTCCAGTTTTATTGATGTCAAGCAGATTCTGAAGTATTACTTTATTTCCTATAGTAAATCATTTTGAGAAAATGCCTCTTTCCTTGTGTCTTCAAGATGTTCTTCCTTTTTCCTTGTTCTGCAGTGTTTTTTGTTGGCTTCATATGGTGGTGGTTTCCTGCTCATTCATCCTCAAAGAAAAGTAAATGCACCTACACCCCGCATTTACCAATATGGTGCTGATGGATTCCCTTAGCTCAGTTCTCACAGAGCTGGTTTTGCACTGTTTTCCAGATCTATAGCTGGGCGGAGATTGAGATGCCCAAGTAGTCCCTGGCCCAGTGTCCCATCCTAGCCCAGTGTCCCCTCCCTGGCCAACTTTTGTCATGTGTGGCTTGCTGAATCTCCCCTTTCACTTCCACCTGACTCTCTGATACTCTGAACAAGAGGAGTGTACCAAACTCCAGTTCTCTCTCCCACTGTGCTTCTCAGTGCTGCTTTACCTGTGAGGACTAGACCTTTCAGACTCTGGCCAGTGGAGACCTAGAGTTTCTCAAGCAGAGGCGGAAGTTATGTTGAAAGGTCTGTCTATGAACTTGGAGGCTTTTGCTGCTTCTGTTAGCCCAATAAAGGTGACCTGTGACTGTGAGCTTCTCCATCCCTGCCAGCAGCCATGAAGTTGGTAGAAATAAGAACTCGATCAACAGGCTCACTTTGCCACGTTATTGTGTTGTAAGGAGTTACCAAAGGCAATGTGTGATCGACCGGCTAGTCCATGCTCATGAGCAAGAGGATCACAGCTTATTACTTTCTTGTACCTGGTTGTGGGGCCTTTGCTTATAAGCATTACGCTCTGAAGGATTTGCTTGATGTTGTAATTTTAGTGAAAAGTGTGTACCCCAACTTCCCAATGGTGGTTGAATGAGTGGGGAATTCAGGGACTGCTTTATCTCTTGGGAACCATCATCCACTTCACCCGAGCATAAGAAGACATGGTTAGTGGTCAGATGAGCCAAACGAAAGTCAACCAGGTTCGCTTAACCAAATCGTTGCTTCATATTCATCCTCCCGTTAAGACTAACGTGGTGTTGAGTTAACTCTTTCCTGCCCAGCGTAGATAAAGTACAGGCTGAAACCTGGTAGAAAATGTCTCCAATAGAGACATCTTATTTTATTTTAATATTCATGTGTTCGGCCAGGATTTTTTGAGGGCCTAATAGCAGAAGGGAATAGGACAGACATGTTCCTTCTCTCACGGAGGGTAGGATCTTGTTGGAGAGACAAACATTAAGCAAACAAGTACAAATAAATGCAAAATTGTTCATTAAGGAAATGATTCACAGGAAAGAAGGAGGTACCATGGGAAACGGACTAGAGTTAGAGTTTGGGACGTTCCTTCTGAGGAAGGGACACTTAGGCTGAGATCTGAAGTGGGAGTAATTGATGGACGTGGCATATGTGAGAGACTAAAGAAGGCCAGTGTATCTGGAGCTTAGCAAGTAGAAGAGAGAGTCTTGAAGAACAGGGCGCGAACAGCTGTTGAGGGCATTTACAGGAATCAACGGCAGATGAATAAATGGATCGCCAAGTAGCAGTGTGGTCCCTCGAACTTAGCATGAATTACTGCTCATCCAAGTCAGCAGTTCTAGGACATTGTCCAACAAAACTGTCTCATGCTGTCTTTCAGTTTTTCCACTGTTAGGGAGATTCAGGGGACCCCAGCTTTACCCTTAACAATGATCGGCCTGGTCCCCTTGCCTCCGCATTTCTCTAATCCACACTGAAGCCCTGAGCAGCCCTCTTATGTAGCCTACTCTTAAACTGTGTTCTGGGAACACTCTCATCTAAGCAGGGAGAGGATTTGAAAACCATCAGTGCTTTCTGGACTCTAAATAGAGTTGGTTTGTGATATTCTCTCTCATCCCACCCCCTTCCATTTCCCTCGCAGTAGGAATGGGATGGCCTCTCAGTAATTGTGTTTTTGCTTGGGACCACCTCTGGTAAGTTGCTTGGCTGTGAGCTTCCAGCCTTAGGAACTCATGTCCCATCCCAGCTTGCCTTTAGAATGAAAGCCATCATCTCATTTCATGAATCACTGGCCCTTTTTTTCGCCAAAACATCCTCCTGGGCCCCTCACTCTGGAAAGCCCTGACTGTTATACAAATAGCATTTACATGTGACACCTTTAATCCTTCTAATAAAATCTCTGGAGGTGTTTCTTAGAGTTAACCTAATCTCTTCCAGTTGTACTTGAAACTAATTTCCTATTGTTTAAACCTTGGTAGAAACCAGATAATTTGGTCACAACCCTCCCTGTGGAGGCAATATTCAAGTTATTTCAGGTTACAAAAAATAATTAAATGGCTCTGTTCAGCCTTTCTTTTGCCAGACTAATTTAAGTCTCTAAACTTTTGTTGTCGTTGTTGCATATTTAGACCTCACTTACTTAAAGGTCTTTCAAGGGCAAGCCTTATTATTTACCAGGGTAAGTGCTTTCCAAAACAATAACAGCCACAAGGACAACAATACCTTGCAACTTTATAGCACTTAACTTTTCTCCCCAGTGCTTTTTTTGCACATACATTATCTTATTTTGTCCGTTTAATGACTCTGCGAATTAGGGAGGGTGGATGTTATTATCTCCCCGGGGAAAAAATAAAACAAAAACTTAGCCTTGATTCACTCTGGTCGAAGTTCAGGAGCAAGTTGGACAGACAGGAGGTTTGGACCACATCTCTGCTGTCTCCCTCAGAATCCTTAGGTATGTGCAACTCCGCGGAATACCTGCGCCTTTTATCAAAGGTCATCCGGGATAATAATAGCTGACCTTTGTTGGACATTTAACATGTGTCAGAAACTGTGCTCCCTAAGTGCTTTAGCTGCATTTTCTCTCTCAATCCTTATTACAGAGGGGATGGTTCTATTCTTATCCTTGTTTCTCAAATGACCATGAAGAAGCTCAGCGAGGTTAGGGGACATGCTTAGGATGTCACCGCTCAAGTGGCAGAGGCAGAGTTCAAAGTCAGGTGTGTATGGCTTTTGGCTCTGTGCTCTCAGATATGATGGTATACCGCCTCCAGAACAAGCAGAACGAATCCCACCTCTTTGTTTCCTTGGAAAATCTGAATGAGGACGTTGTCATCCTGTGTATGGAATCTTCCTATAGAATGGCCCCGTTTTAACAAATTTCTCGAGATTGACTACTAGGAATAATGCCCTTTCCCTAGAGGAGAGGGTTTGTTGCTGATGTTGGCATTTGTGCTTTGGGTAATGTTGTGATTTTACTTTCTGGTGAGGACAAGGTGTGTCCTAGTGGAAGATAACAGAGTTAGGAATGAGAAGATCTGCATTAGCATGGCAGCTGGGAATCAGAACTTGCTGGGGTTACTTGCAGCTCTACCATGGACTTGCTTGTGTGACTGCATTCAAATCTTTTTATCTCTTCGAGGTTCATTTATTTCATTTCTAAAATGAGGATAGTAATAGCAAATTTAGGGACCATTGTGATGTATCTTTTTTTTTTATTTCCAGGGTTAGAATACCACTCATTTTTTTTTGCGGGGGGAGGGGTGGGAAGGAACCATTATTGTGGTTTCGATAGGAGGAAGGGTTCCCAACTTCTGATGTGGAGGTTGAAGATAGATACATTATCAGCCAGGAATCTTGATTGTAATGAAGGCAGTGATTCTGGATGACTAAGCAGAAGAGGGATCATTCACAGATCACTGGGAGGGCTGCAGAAATGGGCTCAAGAAATTAGAAGCGATGCCCAAAACTGTGCTAGGGGGCTGTCCTGACAAGAGAGCTGCTGTGTTGCCACTGAGTAGCAGATACTAGCACTTGCAACCCTCTGAGGAACTGAACTGTTTGCCACAGCTCAGATGCCTCTTCTGCATGGTGAACTTGACCTTGCAACTAGTGACCCCACAAAATGGATGCTTCATATAGAGCCTGTTTCCTTGTGCTGTTCCCCGATGATAGGTGGAGCCAAGGTCACATTTCTAGGCCAAGGCTGCAAAGGAACTTGGATAAATGTTTTTTCAGATTTCTATCTTGAGAAGATGGGACCTGTGGTGGATGGGGTGGATTACCCAGAGATCACAAGGTGACCGAAAGGTACTGGGCAGCTGGAAAACACAACAAATATCCAAATATCTATTACAGGGCATATATTTCCTCCCTGATCTCTCTGGCAGCTAAGGCATGAGCATGTGACCAAGGCTGAGCCAATCAAATGACCCCATAAGGACTTTGACATCTGAGTGAACATAGTGGAAGCTCAGGTCAACTGGAGGTTGCTTCTGATGGCCCTCCTGGTGGCCCTGGTAGAATTGAAAATCTGGGGCAGCAGCAGTGGCTTTTCGGGAATGATAGTACCCATGGTGGCATCCTAACCAGGCTCTTTCTGAGGCATGGCCCTAATTATGTTTTTCTAGAAATAGTTTTCTATCTGATGTTTGCAACACTCATTGTATAGAAATTGGTACTAGCAAGTGGATTGTGGGCAATAGTAAACCATTAGGGAAAAGGGAATAATCTGTATTGTTTCTGGACTAGTTGCGGCTGTGAGAATTTGGCAGATTAAGGTATATGGTAGTCTTAGGTTCCTGGACCCAACTCCAGCGTGTGGAGTTACCAAGGAGGCCTTTCACCTACGCCACCCAATAAATCTCTGACACTGGTTGGGTGTCCATGCAATTCAGTTCTGACACTATCTACCCAGAGACAGCATCAGATTCCACAGGTTAAGGGTTCAGTCCTACAAAACGTCCCCCCCTCCCCCTCACTTCAGATGCCAGGTGAAAGCCCAGGTTGTAACCGTACTTCTGACCAACTGGCTATAAATCAGAGGTTTTCATGACCCCTCCTTCCTTGGGTTTAATTCATTTGCTTGAGCAGCTCACAAAACTTAGGAAAACTTTTACTTCCTAGACTACTGTTTTATTATAAAAGGACATAACTCAGGAACAGCTGGGTAGAAGAGGTGCCCAGGGCAAGGTGTGGGGAAGGGGCCCAGAGCTTCCATGCCCTCTCGAGGGGCATCACTCTCCCAGCACGTCCTTGTGTTCACCAGCCTGGAAGCCCTCCAGACCCTGTCCTTTGGGATTTTACAGAGGCTTCGTACTTGGGCACAGTTGATTAAATTATTAACCATTGGCTTTAGATTTAACCTCCAGCCCCACTCACCTCACCACAGAGCTCAGGGTGGGACAGAAAGTTCTAACCCCTAACCACATGGTTGATTCTCCTGGCAACCAGCCCCCATCCTGAGGCATGAGGTCCAAAAGTCACCTCAGTAACATGACAAAAGACACCTTATGGCTCTCACTTAAAAAATAAGGAGAGTTTTAGCTCTGTGTCAGAAATAAGGAAGAAGACCAGAAATGTATTTCTTACCATAAATCATAATATCACACCATCCAATCTCACTTAATTTATAGTGTAAATGACTCTTCCAGCCGGTGGGTCTTAAGGAAAGTTTGGAGTATCCATTATTCATTTTGGTCAGTGGCCATAAATGCACATCCTACAGGAAAGAGCCTGAGGCAGTGTTTCCAAGACTGTTGCCTCATCACCCCTAGCCCAGCACACCAGCTTTTTGTTCAATATTTATTCATAAAACACTCCTAGGCTCCTCTGTCTACCCTTCCACTGAGAGCGATCCCAAGAGGCCTGATTATTCTCTACTTTCTCAAGCAAAGCAACCAGTCTGCAAACTGCTCACATGCAGTAATTCCGTGGTATAGACCATGTGCATTGCCAAAGCCAGGCCCCTTTCATCCTTGCTGCCAAAGTCCATAGCTCCACGGGGAATCCTAATTAATCTCAATCTACCATCAAGTCACATTCTCCTTGCCGTAAATTGGTTTAGAAATACGACTTAATGCAGTTCTGGCCAATGAGATCTGAGGAATAAATGTTGAAACTTTGGGGGATAGTTTTCATTGCTGACAAAAAGGGACACACTGGAAGAGACAATCCCTGTCCTACCTGTGGACATTGCATGTAATACTTGGAATGGCAGCCACTGTCCCCTGACCATGATTTCACCAAGGACAAAGCTAATACCGTGATACTGTCGAAAATTAGATTAAGTCCTGCAAATAATAGTCCTGAAAACAACAAAAAAACAGATGTGTATGTTTGCAGTGTTACAGATCCTGTTCTGAGTGCTTTGTATCATGTGTTTTGACAAGTTTTGCTCTTAAGAAAGAGATAAATAGAGCAATAGCTTAAGGGTCAAAGAAGGATTTCATCAATAGTACTCAATAAGATTTTCCCAACACTAGCTCAGCATTCACAGAATTTTAAAGCATGTCAATCTTCAGTCCTGGGAGCATCTACTCCAAGCAACGCTGTGTTCTAAGAGCCCAGTCCTTAGTCCGAACTTGTGGGATAGTTGCCAAAGGCCATAGGAGAGAATCAGTGGTATCTGAGGACCCAAATGTAGACACGGGAGAGAAATCTTCCCTGATTAAGACTTACTAAGATGGCAATCATTTTGTTCCAAGAGGACAGAATTCAAATCATTCTGAATTTAAACTCCATTGAAGAAATCTCCCATCAAGTGGTTAATTTTGGCATTATCCATTTGTTGTATCCGGGGAGGAGGACTGATCTATACTCGGTATCTCTAAGAGTAGGCAATTCAGCTATGTTCACCTTCTTGAAAAGTTTAGAAACACTTGTTGACCCTTGCTATCTCTAACTGCTCTCGCACCAGTCACTCTTCAGTCCCCCCAGTAAAACTTCTGTTGTGATCTCTTCATGGATAATGGCTCTTGCTAAAGTCACCATTGGCCTCCATATTGCTGGATCCAGGGATGGTATCTACTGTACTTAAGTATTTTTGGTGCCCAATCTAGTGTCTGGCACATAGTAGGTGCACAGTAAATATTGGCAAATGAATCAATGACTGTGCGTTCTATATCACATGAGGTGTTGAGGGCAGAGTCAGGTCTAAGATTCAGATTCCCAAGTTCTTGCTACTAAAACATACCTTGATAGAGCTTTGATCAGTAAGACTGAAGTGTATTATATTTATATTTCCTAACCAATGAAACAAACAAACAACAACAACAAAAATACTTTGTTTTCCTTGCTTTTATAAACAGCTAACTCCAGGAGCACATCGAGCCTAGGCATCAGTTTCCCTTTTCAGAAGTTCTTGCCCAGCGAGCAGGTGCATGCACGATGGCGTGTTTTCAGAAATTTTTTTACATAGGCATCTGTTTTAAGTTCCACACTCACCCTCAGGTTTCCCAATAACACTCTGAAAGACCAGTTAAGCCCTGAAATTTGACAAAAGGATGGAGGTGAAATCTGCTTTAATGCTTCCTTACTAATCACATAAACTGCCAATTAATTATTATAGTGCAGCCAAAAGTGATGAGTATCTTTTGTAGAGATGGCTTCAATGGCCAAGGGCTGGGCCAGAAGATTCCGCGGGGAGGCCCCGCTGCTCTAACCAAACCTAGCGACGTGCCCACACGCCTTCCACATTCACTGCTTAGGAGCAAATCAGGTTTTTGAAGGTTTTTTGCCTTTTGTTTTTTTCCACAAAAGATCATGAAATCTCAAACAGAAACAAAGACAATAGACTTCATAGCTTCTTTTGAAAGGAATGGCCGCATGCCATTGCCAGTCTTTATGGGGAAGACAAATGTTAACTTATTTGAGAGGATAACTGTGCTTGTCTGTCAATCCTCTTTTTGTGGTGGTGCCATTCTAGAGCCAGTGACCAAAAAGAATTGGAAAAGGTATTTACCCAGAGCATCCAGAGGCAAAGTGGCTAGAGATGGCTTCTGAGTGTCATTCAGGGTCAAAGTAAGAGGGTCTGAACATTAGGCCTTCGACATGAACCAAGACAATCAACAGGAAAAAGAAGTGATGATGTTGGAAGCCTTAGGGATTGAGACCAGGTTGTAATGCAATGTGCTGGGTGGGCCAGTCAGAACCAGGTGACACTGGGTATTTGAAGTTCAGGTTGATGAATCAAGGAGACAGGTTCTCATAGGGCTGATGACAGTGGCTATTTCCTCCTGGGGAATACTCCTTCTTGGCACATCTTTGGAACATTGACAAGATGCTTTCACACAGCCAGCCTAGTACTGCCCACTCACCTTTGCAGGTCTCACTTCAGTATAGAACCAACAAAGAAAGACAACCTAGGGCCTGTTCAGTTTTCACCAGTTGCATATCCTGGTGGCCTTTGGAATAAAACAAAAATTTGCCTGATACTCACCAGTGACACTTTGCCTTTCGGGAGTGGGAGGGTGTTATTATCTCTCTGGAGGACAAATACACCCTCAAACACGTTTTGGCCAAGTCTTCCAATTTCCTGTATTCTGTAAGCACTGTGAGAGCTATATAACAGCCAGATGTGGATATAACAAAGTCTGAAATTTAGGGTAACAAAGTAAGACATTTCAAAATCGGTCATCTTCTGAATTAATAACCTAATTTTGATGATGATTATTTTTATGGTGACCTCTGTAAGCTAACGTCGTACTTTTTATGTTAAAGGCAAGGCTTTGAGAAAGCTAAACGTTCACATTTCGTACAGACTGATACAGCCCTTGGCCTTGAGGTTCCCAAGGAACAGGGAAAACACAAGATTCCTCATGGCGATGATTGAGATGATTGACAGGGATTCAGGTGGAACTTAAGGGCGCTGTTCGTGGGGCTGTAGGTAGATGTGCCTGGTTCTTTGGTAATACCAGGACAAGTGAGAGAGGGCCAAGAGAGTTAGATTAATTTCATTTGGGTGGGGGTGGGGGTGCTGTGGAGCATCTGCTAGTGCTAAAGGAAGGACAAGTCCTAACATCTAAGTTCTCCAGTCCACAGTGGCCACCCCAGGACCCAAGTTCCCAACAGAGGGGTGGAGTGCAGCTTGAGCAGTGTTGGATACAGCAATATCTAAATATCCAAGTTGATCATCACTTTCACAGAGGTCTGCTAGCAAGTAGTCAGTCCCTAGCACAAAGACAGGCTCAAAAAGTAGGAATTATAGTTCTGCAAGGGCAAGGATTGTGTTCGATTCATCTCAGAATCCCCAGGAAATGTTTGCAAATGGACAAATGGACAAATGGAAAGGAAATGGTGCATAGCAGGCCAGGCCCCAGTCAGAGGTTGGGAATGCAATATTAGGCATATTTTTGGAATAGAAGCTGGTTACAGGGGACAAAAGGTGGCTGTAGTATCCTAATATAGGGTCACTCTTTGGGGACTGTAGCTGAAGAATGGGAGTGGAGCCCAGCTATCCATCAAAACCAAGCTGTCCAAATCAAATGTGCAGCAAAAGGGCCTGAGTTCAAGTTCAAAGCTAGAGCTCTCAACACACTCCTGAGAGCTGGACCACAGGTGGACCTCAAGAGACTACACCTGTGGGAAAGAGAGCAGGGTCCCTGAGGCTGGGTGGCCCCTCACCTGGGTGAGGGCAAAGCTTCTGTTTAGTGCTGGGATATTGCTGTGTCTTTCTCTTTCACATTTTTTAAAATCTCTTCTATTTCTTTGTCCTCAATCATAATTTTCAGTCACTAAGATTGCTCTTAGATATAGTGCTATCAAAGAACCTAAAGAACTATAGGCCGAAGTCTTCTAAAGTCTATATAACAGGGCTGATATCAGAAACATATCAGAAACATATCAGAAACATACCAATTGTCAAAACACCCAAATACTCCGTACTGGTCAGTAAGCAGCTGCTGTGCTGAGAATGCTGAGTGCCCCTGCCAATATCCTGGTCGCCCCAGCTTCTCCCCTAAAGACTTTGGACCTCTCATCATCCAGCATCTAACAGGGTAATTCCTGGCACAGTGGGGTCTGAATCTGTTCTGTGGGGAGGGGGACTGTGCCATAAGATTATTATAGATTTTTACTGTTATCTTTGGATATGTTCCTCCTGTTAGCCTTAGTAGGAATATAACCACAGGATCACCAGTGGATTGAAGGTGTGTGAGAGAGATTTTTAAGTAAGAAGTCTCATGGCAGGGTGTTTGGTACATAGAGGCCAGCTACTCAGTTGCCATTCTCCTGACACCCTGCATCTCCAGACCAGCTCAACAAGGAGCAAATCCGTGGACTTGGCATTGTCTGAATAGCCTCATGCACTGACCACATTTTGCTCTTCTTAGAGCTGCTTGTCACCCAGACACTTAAAGAAAAACAAGATTCGTGTCTTGGGCCAGAATGTGTGTTGGAACAGTGACTGAATTCTGGAAGACTGAGGGTTTCTTGTATGGAGTAACAAACCAAACAAAAGGTGAGAAGTACGTTTTTGTTTTTGTTCTTATTTTCCCTTCCTCTGGACATACGCTCACTTTTCATAGTGTCCTGGTCACCCATCCTTGCAGTTGGACACGTGGCTCTATCAGATCTTCTCTCAAAAGAGTGGGTTGTGCTAAAATGAATCTGCTCTGTCCCCTAGGAAGTAGGGCGTCCCTGTTCCCAAAATGCTCCTGTTGAGTTGTCAGCCTTCCTGTCCAATTCTATCTCTGATTTGTTCAGCGACCTCATTGTCCTTCTAACAAAACTCCCATCCTCATTTCTGTTGCTCATATCCTGAGAATCCCGACTAATATACTCCAGTAGTAAGAAAAAAACAATTCTTGGGAAAATACGTAAGAGTACTGTTGTTAAAATCCACACGGGCAATTATTTTACCCTGGTGTAGACACAAAGACTTGGAACCACTCAGTAGTTTTGTTTGTCGGATTCGAATTTTGCAGACGATGAAAATAAGTGTTTCTGCATCCAAAACACTGTCGACTGAACATTTCTTAAATACAGTTACACTTAAAATTAGCTCGACTTCTATGCTGCGTTGCCTTTGTCTGCTTGTCACTTTGGCAGAACCTTAGGAAAAGAAGAAAAAGCGGGTTTTATTGAAAGGCTGAACGTTGATAGACGGAGCCCCAAGGAGCCAGCCCAAGCCTGACATCCTTCCAGGCAACGCCAGCTATTTAGTAATTCGTTTCCTACAGGAACAATTCACTCCGAGCTTTTCTCTAATCCGCAGAAGAATTTGGGGGCGACAAGCACCTTCTGAGCTAACTCTAGGGGTTCAAATCAGGGGGAAAAAAGTCTTGGGAACAGCAGCGGGAGAAATTAGCAAGGCTGAATAACTCAAGTTTACAAAACAGTAAATGGAGAACCCAGCAATTCAGGATACTGATCATTTATTTTGACAGGTGTAGTTTATCTCTGCTCATTTATAATAATTATACATTGTGCAGGCTCATTATTCTGCCCCCCTTCTGTCTCAGTGCTGAGAGCAGTTAAAAGTAAATTTGGCAAGTCTGTGGGGGGATTGAGATAATGGGTGTTAATGACCAAACAGGGAATCTATACTTACCAGGAGGGTGGCACTCAGATCATTGAAAGGGTGCAGTCAAACTTTGAAATAACATTTCCAAACTCTTGATTTTTTCCCCTCCCAGCAATGCTTCATTGAGATTAAACATAGTCAAAGACCCATTTTTCCATTTCTTGTTACGCTCCCCAAAACACAATCTTTTGGATTCGGGGTTCAGAATCATACTGGTTTTTGGATAAAATCAATATAGATGTTTTAAAAAAAAAATCCCAAAACGTTTATTACTTTGGCCAGAGAATCTGGAGAGGCAATATAGTTTATTGGTTAATCGCGTAGGCCTTAGCGCCAGAAAAATTCCAAGCTCTGCTACTTACTAAATGTGATACCTATAACTTAGTTTTGCTGTTAGTAACACAGGGTGATAATACCTACCTTGAAGATTCGTTAGGAGGATTTAATTAGTTAATATAAGTAAAAGTGCTTAGAACAGTGCCCATCACATGTTAAATACTCTGTACGTATGTATTTATTATTACTATTTGTAAAAGGGAGGTAATGACATCTACCTTATAGACTATGCTATGAGGGTTAAATGATTTAATTCATAAAGCACTCTCACTAATAATTAATTATTTGTAGTATCCATCCTGACCCTGCTTTTATCACACTTCTGAGCTCAGAATGTTGAATTGAAACTTCATATTATTACATATAGCCTGTTGTACAGTTTAGTTCAATAAGCATATCCGGAATGTCCACCCTCTGCTAAGTCCTGGGAATACAAAGATGAATTAGACTACGAAAGAGGAAGGGAACGCAGAAGCAAATATATTACTAGAGCTAGAAGAGGTGCTGAGAGATCTTCCACACCGCACAGGAGTGAAGATAAAATGCCATAAATTGCCTTTTTGGAAGACTAGATAAAAAGGCCATTCTCTTAAGAATCCTTACAATCATCCAAATTAACTGAATCCCTTTCCACACCTTTCTCCTGAATCTGCCTTCCCGTGAATGAGGTCCACGCTCTCCCACTTTACACAGACAGAGTGCTCTCCTGCCTCTTAAACATATGCTCAGGTTTTGCTTTCAAGTTTCAGGACTGCCATTTGCCCATATGGCGCATTTGTTCAAATCAGCAAATAGCGCTCCTTGCTCCGGGTGTCCTGGTGTAGAACTTGCATGACTGTATGTGACGGCCTCTCACATCACCTCCACTGAACCAGCATGCTAGACCCCAACTCCACTCACTCCCCATGTATTCCGCTTCTCAACCTAAGTAGCAAAACAGAGAGTTGAAAAATGTGCATCCTTGCTGATGGATTTCACTTCAAATTATGATAACGTGTCATAGGTAGACTTTAGCACCGCCTGGCAGTCCTCCTGGGTTTCCTTAGTCCACTCATCCTTCTACCTTTAAGACTCTTATTTCATAATGTCTCCTTTCTCCTCCAACTTCCAGTACTTTTCTGGCTTCCTTACTCTAGCTGATGATCTCTCTTCTTTCACTGAGCTGATGGAATCAAGAAGATGAGAACTGCCTTGTTGTGCCACTTCCTAATCTCCCCATCAGCCTTCATCTCCTTCATCTCTATAACTCTGCCTTCTCTGCCGAAGCAGTGGTGAATCAGTCCAGCTCCTGAGTCAGGCCAGTCCCTGGATTGTGCCCATTATTCGCAGACTTTACTGCTCTTTCAATTATCCCATCTAGTTCTTGTACTATCAACTTCTCCCTATGTGCCGACTCATTCCCATCAGTATATAAACATGTGCGAAATGCCTGTGATATTTAAACAAAACTAAACAAGCTGTCCTTAGACTTTATTTTCCATCTCAAGCCTCAGTAATTTCTTTGCTCTCCTTTAAAGTAAAACTTGTAAAAAAAAAAAAAAATCGCCTATATTTCTGTCTCTAATTTACTTATCCCAGTCATTCAAAATCTCTCTCTTATTCAGTCTACTCCATTTAGGTTCTCCCCCCTCCACCCCCACCTCCCTGCATTGAAACTGTTTTTTTTTTTTCAAAAACACCAGTGACTTCTTGCCAAATTCCATGGTCAGTTTTTGATCTTTATCTCACTTGGCCTCTCAAGAGACAGTTTCACTTCTGAGAGAAATAAAATAACTAAATGAATAGAGACATATATCATGTTCAGGGATTGGGAGGCTAAAACATATATTCAGTAGTTCTCCCTTATCCATGGGGGATTTGCTCCAAGACTCTTAGTGGATGCCTGGAACCATGGATAGTACCTAACCTTATATATACTATACTTTTTCCTATACATGCATACATACACTTTATGGCTTCTCTTTGGCATATCCGAATTGCCAAAGCATTACTACTCTTGTGCTCTGGGGACATTGTTAAGACAAAGAAGGGTTACTGGAACACAAGAACCACAATACTCTGGCAGTCGATCTGTTAACCTAGACAACACAAAGTAACTACTGGGTGGGTGGCATATACAGCAGAGATGCTGGTCAAAGGGATGATTTACGTCCTGGGCAGGACAGAGCAGGATGGTGTAAGTTTTTATCACACTATTCCAAACAGCGTGCAATTTAAAACTTAGGAATTGTTTATTTCTGAAATTTTTCATTGAATATTTTTGGACGATAGTTGACTGTGGATAACTGAAACCACAGAAAGTATAACCGTGGATGAAGAGGAGCTAGTATGTTTTTGTTTATATGTTTATGGTCTATGTCTCCCAGTAGAATATAAGCTCTTTAAGAATGGGATATTTTTCCTATTTCATTCCCTGATGTATCCTCAGTGACTGTTAACAGTGTCTGGTGCACAGTAGTTGCTCATTAAATATTTGTTGACTGAATGAATATATTAGGCTCTGAAATAGTTTGGATTTTGCTCAGAGCCTCATGAATTTTCTCATGAAAAGAAGCCTATCTGTCTTATTCTTCTAGCTTTAGGAACCATCACTGGCTCCAGTGTCCAGCCAGATGGAGAATATCCCCTTCGCAGTCTTCATCATTTTTCTGTCTCTGACTCCCAGAAAGAACTCTAGTCTCCTCTGGTCTCTAAGTAGTCACTCCTGGAGTAAATGGAGTGCAGAGACTCTTTGCCAGCCCAACTCCTTATTAGATCAGACCCTTGTCTGTCAGGGGTAGAAAGCAGTAGATTCAGGTCTCGCTGCAGGATTGGGTAGGGTTGGATAGTTACCCTAAAATGACAAGGAGCCAGAACTCTGGCCAAGAAAAAAGAAGTTAAATTTTACAATGATTACTGGGGTGGGCAGGGAGGTACAGACTAGAGCTGGGAGACAAAACACAAGAAAAGTCAGAGGCTGGATAGACTTTGGAATGGAGTAGGGAGGGAGAACAGAGGACAATTGTTAGGACTAGGCTTGTCCCTCTCCTGGGGAGCAGAGGATGGCTCATCTATAAAGGCCTGGGAACCCCAAAGGGTTTGAAATCAGACATGGATTTACAACCCAGCTGTCTGCATAGGGAAAGCTCTGGCTTCCCTGAGGCTCACTTTTTTTCTCTATAAAATAGCAATTTTAATCCCTGCCGTGCCTACCTTGTAGGGTCATTGTGATGACCAAATGAGTAAGTACCACGGAGAGATGATTATCATTTATAAGCCAAGACTTATCATTATAAAAATTCTAAAGAATGCTCAAGGTTAAGTCTTCACAGTTCATTATGTTATTTGAAGTGAATTTCCATAATATAAAATCCTTCCGTATGCACATATAAATATAAAAATCCATTTTGCTGCCACATATGTGATTGTAGAGAAGACAGTTCATGCCTTTGGTCACCTGTAACAGTGTGCAGAACTGCTAGTGACTATGTCATCTTCCTATGTAATTGAAAAACATCTCTTCCACACTTGGTCTTGTTTGTAGCTACATAATCCCTTTCAGAGGCTCTCTTATAAATTATCCAACAAAAAAGCATACAATAAATATAAGATTCCAATATAGAAGCACCCAGTACTCAGAATAAAGACATAATTAACTAAAAAATAACTACATAGATCTTCCATTTAAAAACTTCAATATCAGGTTTACATTCACTCACAATATTAAGAAGTTGGACCATGTTCAGCTTGTTTTTATAATGAAATCTTGATAAATTCAATTATTTAAAAAAAAGAGAGAGGTCCTCCTGGTTCATAGATAATAAGCACAAAATAACTAGAAAGCATCATTAAAATTAACTATAACTGTGCTGAAATAAAATATTTAATGGTATTGAGTGCTTTGCCATTTATTTCACAGAAGAGCTATAAGTAGGTCAAATCAATGACAAGAAATGTCACATCTCTCCAGAGCTTCACAGATAGGCATGTGTATTTTACATCTCTTATCTTTTTCCTGCAACATTTGCTTCTCATCACTGTTTTCTTCTTAGTGAATTTACCTGGTTTTAGGTTGGTCTGTCTCTTTGTCTATGGTTGTAAAAGAAAATTCACCAATATGGTCCTCAGGAACTGGTAAATTCTAAACCCTTGTTGCTCCAGAGCTGATGGGTAGAAAAGCTGATGAGTAGAAGAGTGAAAGGAAGACATGAGTAGAACATGAGTGGAAGGAAGAAGATGTTTCTGACTTGTCTAGATACTAAACGATACTGAAACATGAGCCTTTGGGCACAACTACAAAGCTAGGAACTGGCCAAACTGGGATTTTAGCTCAAGTCTGACTCTAAACATTATTCTTTTCTACAGCAATAGCAGTGTCTCTTGCAGAAAGAGTCATGTAATGCTCATAAAGGATTTAGATGGAAATTGGTGACAACTAGAAATGGTACCAAAAAGCCATTTCATACAAGGTTTAAAATATTTCGTCCCCATTTGATACAGGAATTTGTGATGGTCTTCACGACCTATCAAGTCAGTGACAAAAATAACCGTTGGACCAATTACTTAGAGTTTGAAATAAATCAGAGGAAGGCAGTCAATCAGTCAAATATTTTTCAAGTGTCTTCTGTTTGCTCGACACTATGCTAGACTCTGGGAAATGATAGCTCACACATCAAAGTTCTTTGGCAAGTAAAAAGCAAATGTGAAATAGTATTATTAGAGGAAAAACTACATGAGGTGATCCAGCTTCAAAGAACTTAACATCTTAATGTGGAGGATGGGATTTTCAAGTAACAAAAGATCCTGATTATCATAAACAGCACATAAATGTATTTAATTGGTGATTAGACCAGGGGCAGGCAAACTTATTCTGTAAAGGGCCCAATGGTAAATAATTTAGGTTTTGTGGGCCATACTGTTATTGTTGAAGCTACTCAACTCTGATGTCAGTGTGAAAGGAGCCCTAGAGGATAAAGTAAAGGAGTGAGCAGGGATGTGTTCCAATAAAACTTTATTTACAAACACAGGTGGTCCACTGTTTTTGATCCACCAATTGTACTGTACTAATCCCTTATTTAGATTGAATGTGAGAGAAGAGTGTTGAACAGAGAAGGCTTAGTTATAACCTTTTTTTAAATAATTCTTTTTAAACTTAAATTTATTGGGGTGACATTGGTTAATAAAATAATATAGGTTTCAAATGTATAATTCTATAATATATCATCTGTATATTGCATTGCATATTTACCACCCAAAGTCAAATATCCTTCTGTCACCTTTTAAGTTGTGTAACCTTTTCTTCGGGGCTGACTCTTCTGCCAGGCACCCTGTGTATGAAATTTTATGGCCCCCGATGTAAGTTGCTCAAGGTTATATAATTTGGTAATAGGCTAGCCTTAAACTCCGGTCCACCCGACCTCAATTCTGTACTCTCTCACCACAGTAAACCACCACCATTGGCAGACCTGCCCACTTCCCCAGTCACTTTACACCTCAGAGAACGTGGGACCCAAAGCCTAAATAACAAGACCACCCTGTCGCACAATCCAGGGGTCAGAACCCACCCAGACTACAGTGGCCACGTGGAGTCAGACCATTAGTTAAGGAGGAAACCTATTCCCCTGATCATGATATCAGGATGACAGTGGCAAGTCATGAAAAAGAGAGAGGGAGCATGTAAGAATACCTTTGACAACTCTTTGTCCATCTAGAATACTTCATTCTGGAAATTTTCCTTATTCACATCTTTCAAACTGCATTTTGAATTAAGGAGCAAGGCTGTTTTGGTAGAAGCAGCACCTTGAGGAGCATGCAGAATCAGGATAGGTAGAGAGGAGAATATCGTCCAGGCTCAAATGCCACCATTTCAGTGAGAAGTTCCTTTTCTTTCCACGTTCTCCAGCCGTCTAAGATGGAACAAATAGTTCTCTCCTTTGAGAATCCAGAACACTTTATATGTTGGACTTGTCATGGCTATTTCAAATCCCTCTTGTTATTTTTTGACTTTTCTGCCTTCCCCATTACTACTTATTATGAGCAGATGGAATGCTATATTAACCTATATTATCACGAGTTATCCTCAGCCCAGCATAGGCCCAGGCACAGAATAGGTGCTGAATTAACATGTGTTCTGTTCCAGAGGCTACACTTGGGATGTCTAATAATAATGGCTTCCAGTTATTGAGTGCCAGCTACATGCTGAGCATTTGATATGCACTTTGAAGATTTTAGTTCTTTCATATTTACAGGTTGGCAATATTTTGCATCATTATTCCTATGAAGGTATTTGCTGTTTTGGTGCCTAATTTTCCTTTTCTGGAATGGTTCAATATGCATGGTCATGGTGGAGGTAGCACCCTTCGGGCCCTCACACCCCCTCCCCCAATGACGAAGGCTGAAGAGGTCTCTTTTATCCTGACCACAGTAGCATGTGAATGACAGAGCAATCACAGCCAGGGTTTTGAATCTTGAGCTAGTGACAGAAGGACATGGGCCCATTGCAGGTCATATTCATGCCAGTAGCATTGATGAATGACTTTTCTCCAGGCCATTGCTCCTGCATGGTCTCTCCATGATTTTCTCTGGAACCTTACCGAACCTTAACCAGTTTTCCAAACTGGTTTTTTAGTCTCTCATTGATTTTAAGTGTCCCAAGGACATTCAATAAACTGCTTTTTGGTTAAGATTGCTGAGTCCGTTAGTGTTGACTGCAGTCACAAGCCCATTTTGACCATGAGAGGGTAGGTTGTGTTTCCATGGTCTCACAGCTAATCAGGGAGAAACAGGATTCAAATGCACTTCTATCTGATTCTAAAACCCATAATTTCTCCATCTACTGCTCTGTTTTGTGCACAGAAGGTGCTCTGTATATATTTGCTGTCTATGACTCCATGGATGACATTTCAGAGTTAATGATTTTCTTTCTTTCAACTCAAGTACCATTTAATTTTTTATCTAATCATGTATAGGAAAGTGATTCTATTTTCATTTATTTCTAACCTTTGTTAAGTGCTTACTATGTGACCAGCATTGCTCTAGGTGATTTACCTGCGTTATCTCATTTAAGCATCCTAGTAACCTGATAAGATATAGTTTATTTCCATTACTCTCATTTTACAAATGCATGAATAGAGGCTCAGAAAGATTATGTATCCTTTCCAAAGGTCATGTACTGCTATATGTTGCATCCAGGATTCACTGAGGACTGACTCCCAAATGGATGCTTTAACCTTTAAGCTTCCTTGAATTACTAAATTTAATCCAAAGTTCATTCCAAAAGAGTCCGTTTATGATATTTCCAGATGAAAAGGAAACGTAGAGGTTATTACTGCTGCAGATATTTAGCTCATGCCCATTTGTAACTTGTCCTCTCAACAAGCGCTGGCCCAATAACTTTAACTTCATTTCAAAAGTTGAAAGAAATTTCTTTTAGGACAAGTAAAACCTTGAGTAAATAGTTCTTTCTCCTCTTAAGTGAATCAATGACAGTAGAAAAGCACTATGCAATCATATTTTACATATCATTGTATCTATGGATTAGTTTCTTGATGGTATTTTTAATTATTTAAACGTATTGAGACAAAAGTACAAAACAACAGGTTGTCGCTTTGTCTTGCTGGTTTCCGTCTGTTATGGGCTGTCCATTAAAGTCACTTGGGGTTGGTTACCTAGGAAATGGCTGGCAGACTGGGACTTTAAGATTGATCACCAGATTTATGGCAAGAAGGTGAATCATGTGATGTGAATTTAGTTGCTTCTAGGTGGAAGAGTAGAAATCGCTAAGCATTAAAAAAGAAGCTCCAGAAACTTCTTCCCCCAGTACTCCTTGATTTTAAAGATGAAACAAATGATCTTCTTTTAGGAAGTCACAGAGATCTAAATTTATCTTCAGAGGAAGAAAACCTAGTGATTCCATGAACATCTCAGACTTCATGGTTAGGAGAAACTGTATTCAAGGGGGGGGGGGGGGGGGGTCCATGATATAA